>JTDE01000845.1:34534-82818 GCA_014338405.1 Paragonimus skrjabini miyazakii
AGTGCTGGCTAAAAATAGCTTATACTCAGCGCACAGCTGAAACAATCGCCCGCCATTATCTAACTGATGTGACGCTATCCCAAACCTGCCACCTAAACAAGATTCGGCCTTACCAAGTCGGCCAACCTGAGCATTCATATCTCCGGCCAGAACGACTATATCAGAGCTACGTGTCGACCGAAGGAGAGGGGCCAGATCCGAGTGAAATGTGTCCTTAATACCGACGTCACTACAGTCAGTAGGAGCGTAAGCAGACACAATGAATAAATTTCTGAAAGTCTTGCGGCTAGACCTGGCCTTAACGGAACCTGCCAAACGGACGGCACAAGGTCTACTGTTAACAGGGATCCAATCTATCAGTGCGGCTGCGGACTATACCCACTCCAGCCTCACCTGTAACAGCGGCTGTGGAGTCATCCGAAGTGTATAATCAGTATCCGGTAGACAATGCGGGTGCTGTTAGTTCCATACTCTGACTAATGTCCTGGATTCTGGTCTCTGAGATACAGCAGATATGGACATGCAACGAGTATAACATTCGTGCGAAAGCGGCCTGTTGACTGTTTTAGAGTGCGAACGTTGAAGGCACATTCTTGGTCTAAGCAAGGAACGAGGAAGGCCTGAAGCTAAATGGCAAGAGTTGGAACTTGCCGGCTCATTGTTACCACGGTTAGCTACATCTGTTGTGGGACTTGTAGAGTAACTATCAGAAATAGAGGTCGGGAGAGGCCTGATAAATAAATTTGTTAGAACAGTGGGGGAAGAGTCAGCAGCACTTTTTCGCCTATCCACCCTGCCGTATGCAGCAGATAGGGTGACCCGGTTTATACTGCGAGACGGCCGATGCAGTATGGAATTACTTGTGTTGTGATTATTCATGGTTTTGTATGAGTTGAGATGCTGCCAGGGCGCCCAGAACTAGACAGGAGGACGATTAGGGTTCTCAACCAAAGCCTTTGGCCTAAAAGCCTAAACCACAAGGCAGCTGGTGGGTGGCAGTGTACCAGAAATGATACATTTTTCAGAAAAAGATGCCAACCTTCTTCCAAATCTCAACCTGGAGGACCAGGAGACTGGTTTGTCAGACCTCTACTTATTGGCCTTCCTGGCATGAGTGACTCTATCGGTGTGGAGACCACACCATCCAGTTTAGCCCAATAGGTCATCGAGATGCGCAAGCCGTCACACCGCGTCAAGGTCCAGTCTCGTTGTGACAACATTTTTAAACGAGCTATCCACGTCGATCTCGAGAATGCAACAAGTTGCTTTCATCAAGACATCAAATTAGGCATGCTGACAGGAAGTGGATCGACACAACTCAGTAACGAGGCCACAAAACTGAGACAGGAAAAGCGACGCTTATCGTTTCCACGTCACGTCAAAGTCCACAAATGGCGCGGCAAACTTAAAAACAGAGTATGGCATGCCTTAGATTCCGTGGAAAGATTGTTAGGTTTTGTGGTGGACTGTCAGACAGGAAGTGCGAGCATTCCAACTCTCGTCGGAATAACTCAACACAGGGGGAGGTGCGTTCAAAAACCCACAGTGAGCGGATGGAGAACGACGTGGGCGACCGGATGAGTCATCGCTCGACCGGATCGGACCAACGGGCGAGACGTGGCAGCCGAAATAGGATGGATGACCAAATTGAAGGCGTGATTATTCCAACACTCTCAGGAATATCTCGACACGGCTGTGGAGTACGATCAAAGCCCTCAGTGGATAGACGGAGGACAGCACGAGCGAACGGACAAGCTATCGCTCAACGAAATCGGATCAACGGACGAGGAATAGCAGGCGGAAAACCACCGGATAGAAAGCGCCAATCACACACCTAAACCGGGTAGAAGTGCACACGACGTGTGAGCGGAAACCGCGGGGTGTTGTGGACTGGAATTGTGATTCAAAATCGCGAGTGCGCGTGTGGCATGATAACTAGCAAGTTGAGCAATAAAGATTGTGCTTTACTGGACGCATTTTCGCTACAGTTTTGGTGAATCTTTTAGTGATCTGCAAATTTATTCCGTTCATGAATGCAGCTTTGTAGTATCCAACGGCTTGCAAAAAACGATCATGATGCTGCGATTCGTTTGTGAAACACCTTATTTTTACTTCGTCCATTTGCACTCACCGGCGCATGGTGGTCCCTTGTCTACCATTGCGTTTCAAGCACTGAAACGGTAGCGACAGAAACGTGTGAACAGTCAGGTAGTATCGATCGTGGACCGTGGTGACCAAAAACTAGGTCGGTGGGGCCGAGAGACTTCAATGGCAATGCGCGCGCACCCCCACCCTACCCACCACCACCTAATGTGATTGTGGTTTCAAGGGTGTGTTGTCACCGTTCCCTCATCCGACTCGGTGAGTAGACGATCCTGTCGGTTAAGCCCTTTGGTCTGGATTAAACTATGTGGCCTGGCCCACAGGCCTGGGACATTTGGTACCTGTGTTATCCATGTTCATAGAATGCCAATCGCTTGTCTGACATCTCGCTCGATTCTTAATGCTGTCGTATCCAAGTGTCTAACTTTGCAACCGAATGATTGTTAACTTGGCGATGAGAGATGAAAACAGTCGTCAGTAGTGGAGTGTATTGGTTTCTGTCTCTACCCGGAGACTCCTTGTAACACACACCTACACATTCTAGGCCAGGTCATAGTAGAGATGACAGTCACTTCAATAGATTGGCCTGGTTTTTGCTATCGTTTGACTGAGACGTGACAACCAATTAAGCGGATCAGTGAAAATTTCTAAGAAGCTGCCGTCTGGATACTGACTTATTTCTGCTCACAACTCGGTTTGCCTTTATGCAATGTGTTGATAACTCACTGTCAATCGCTTAATTGTAGACAAAGAAGTTAATTCGTTAACTTTCTTTTCTGATGGTTGGACAGAAGATAAGTATCAGCATATAGTGCCAACCGGTTTCAAATTGACGAGTGAATTAAATCAATCATGGATAGAATTGAATGCATTTGAACCACAGACTATAATACCACGCAAACATGAGATGATCACAGAAATATGGGGCAATTAATCAGATATATCAGGATTTGTAGGTTAGGGCTAGCATTTACAGACCCATCACTAGTAATCCATGAAGAAACTAACTTCAATGGGCATTTAAGCCCATTGAAGTTATGCCTAATGCGTATCAGTCTAACCCCAATGAGCGTCCAGCTGTTTACAATGAACACATTCAGTTACAACGTGGTGGTGGAGACAGGTTTGCTCAGTTGTCACTGATGGTTTTCGAGAAATTCGTAACTTTCGGACGTCAGTCTTCAGCTGTCTAATATAGGCAAAACTATTGACTGATGGAGAGTCGTTCGCCGTACACAAAATCCTAGACGCGATATCTGTAAACCTCTGTAAACCACGTACACGCCCGTGAGTTTGCCATTAAACACCTTGACGAATGGTGAATCAAATATGGATCATGGACTTTGACCGATTTACATATTAAGGTACACACATAACCCATGATTCACTCGCTTGCTCTGTTCATCTCATTGTGTCATCGTTTAAAGGTAGAGCTGTTCATATCTGCTCCTTGAACGACGAGGATGCAGTGTGCATAATCATAGTAGAAACACTAATGCGTATCCACATTTCTTCCGCTGTTCCATAATCCCTCCTTAGTGAATATCTTATTGATCAGACTCGATTTTGTTATCCCATTCGTCAAGTTTCGTTCTTATTCACTACCAGCTCATGTGTTATGAAAGCCGTCACGGCAGTCCTAGCCGAAGCATCCACGTGTACGGCTCGAAGTTGAAAGTGTTATTGTTGTTGCTGATGATGATGAAGAGGATGATAATAATAATATACAGTATTCAAATTATTTACTTTAAATTAATTCCACCGAATTCTTCATTATATTGTCGTGTAGGTTTCACACTGTACGTACTATCCTGCGGTTACCATTCCGGGTTTATTAACTGAGAATTTCAAACTTCTTTTGGGATGGTTGAAGCGTTTGTCATATTACACTGAAATTCATCATGGTCATTTCGTCAATTTTATCTGTTATCATTTGGAAGTCCGCGATATATTTTTTATCTAAGCCTTTTCTAACTCGGATTACATTCTAACCTCCATCATAAAGGCTTGACCTTTCCATATACTAATGCGTTTACATCCAATCTCACGTTACTTCTGCTGTCCGTTTATATTGCTCCATATCTACACAAACTAATCTCTAGTACTTAAGAAATAACTACATACAAGTTTAATAAATGCATGTTCCTACTAGTTTTGGTTTTTCACTATGCTGTGAGTTAGGTGCAACTTAGATTACTCATATAAATAGTCCTTTATTCAGGAGAAATGTAGATATACCTAGAGACGAATAATAACTTATCCTGATAAATTAATTAGTCGTGGTTGTGCCAACTTATACTGTCCATTTACAGTGTACGCTGTAAAACCTCAGTTTTCAATGTGATTTACGTTTAACTTGAAAAGGATGATTTCGAAAAGTTGTTCCTGTTTTTTGTTGTTCAATCTCAATTCCATGCTTCTGTCTCAATTGTGTGAACTTATTCGACAAAATAGTAAACGAAGGTCTGAACTCTTTAGTGAAGAATACCACGAGCTTCTCTTCTTACCCAGTAGATAAAACTTGCCTAAACTGTGATTACGTTTCAGACACCTAAATATTTTAAATATTAATACATTAACTCAGCTACTGAAACTGTGGTTGGTTGGCATGACTTCGCAATGAAGAAAGATTCAATTGAGATAACAACCTTTAAAATTTCGACAATAAACTCGGAAGACCATAAATACCCCTCAATTAACTAATAAATTTCGCACACACTGAACGCATTAACCATAGGTAGCACACTTTTCTTGAGAGTGCGTGATGAAGAGAACAACAAATAAGGCTTGGAAACCAAACAAGATGTTATCATTGCAATCAAGACATCACGATCATCCGATCATCGCTTACGTATCAGGGCAACCATAATCTCAATACAGAAGTTTGGTGAACATCAAGAAACCAGATGATACACTTCATTGATAGTGTCTCATTGTTGAACCCCTTGATGTTTAACAACAACATACTTAATGCATCAAAATAATCATTTTATGTCCGATCCCACTCAGGTATTTGGTGGTAGAAAAAGCTTAGTTTTACTGTTGTATGGTATTTTATGTATACATCTATCTTGGCTGACAGTGTCTCACACACATACACAAGCGATTTGCGATGTATTCATAACTCATATTGCCGAGTGTTCAGTAAGTTATTCATAGTTAGTGCACAATAATTTAGTGATTAACCGATATGATTGTTGTCGGACGTTCAACTCATCTTAGTAACGCTCTTCTTAGTGATTAACCCTAACTACTGATGTTAAACTGAAAGAAACGTTGGTGTATTTTTGCATTCAATCCAGTAGGTATGTTTAGTTTAGTTAACATCTCTGATTGTTTGATGTACACTTGAAAAAGATTTCATCAGTACTCTATTCTTCTTCATCATCATTCACGTGTTCTTCTCCAACCAGATCTGCGAATGTCAGAAAAACTTTGGACGTTATGAAGAAGGAAACAAAACTACAATGCCTATATTCCAAGGAGCTCGTGGACCAGAACTGGAGATCCTTTTGAACACAATCGAACAAATGTTTGGAAAGTTGATGCGCAATCTTTACGACAAACGTGCGTGCATACTGGATGTGAAGGCGACCTCATGGCATGACGATTACAATCGGTTCCGAGTGGGCATCAAAGATTTAGAGGTTATGATGCAAAATGCGATCAATACAGCTTTTGAAACGGTCACCAACATACAACAAGGTGTGGAAATACTGGATGTGTTTGCACATTTACAAACACGCGAGGTAGGTTCCCTTTAAATATGTATAGTTGTTGTACCACGCATCATTTTCTGGTAAAGTTTTTATTGACGTGTTTCACACTAAAGTGTCATTACCTTGATTCATCAATACCGGATTAACTTCGAACTCTTTCTAGCAATAAAAATACCCCTACTGACGTTATGTCATTGGCAGACCAACATCGATGTCACTGAGGTACAGCGGGCTTACGATGTTGTGTGCCAGTGAATCAAAAGTCTTCGTGTTTGGGGTTAGTCCATCACACCTGATACTTCCAGGGTTTGAGTCAGAATATCTGTTATCGTAAGCTGGCTGATAAACAGTGGTTAACAGGCCAAATAGATCCTTCTTGAAAATTGGCTACTTATTAACTGCAATATCTTTGAGAAACATAATCACAATTTAAACCTGTTGTCATAAGCGCATTAGGATGGCAGAGACCGTAATCAAGGAGTATTCCGTAGGTCACTCTGGTAGAATGCTACCTAACTTTTCTCATGTCTAACACAAAGACTGCACATATCATGCTTTGTCAGACATTGTTGCGATCTTGAGTTCCTGCTTAAGGGTGGTTATTTCACATCATGTCTTATTTAGTTGAAAAATCAGCGTTTGTTGAAGGCCAATAGCTTGAGTTAACATTCGAATATAGCGTATTAAAAGTTAGACGTTCGACAAGCACTTAGAAATCGTCGCTGTTTCAGCCATACAACACGGCTAATCTGCATGCCAGTAAGCTGAGCCACGTAATACTACTGTTTTTTAAATATTAAACTGTCAGGCGGATCTGGTTATCTTATTGATTTGGATATGATGATTAATGTCAGATTTTTTGAAATTTTTATCGTGGCCAGCTAGGAAAGACTGTAACGCATGAGGTATAGTGCATCTGCTTTGCATTTTCTAATTGGCAACGTAGTTTTCAAGCAGTGGATCATTTATTTACTTATTCTCTTACGACAGCCAGGAATCTGATCAGAAAGTATTGCGGTTTGGACCGTCGCTGACCACAACAATGATGTGGAACGATTCAGAATAAACCCTTTCTTGAAAAAGATAACATATTGCAGAATAAATAAATTTAGTTTGCCATGATATTTCCCACGATGCCATACAACAACTGATGATTATTTTTTATGCTTGTACTAGGCTATTCGTCGGACAATCGACAACAAAACTCATGAATTGGTAGCACGATTTGGTGACTGCTTAAATTTGGTGAAGAAAGAAATGACACAACGCATTTACGCGGGTCTACCACTACCCTATGAGCCTCACTATAGTGGCCAGGGTTTACATTGGCGATTCCTTAAACGAAGACTGGAAAAAGCGATGTCGGTAAGTAAAAGAAATCGATCATTTTCATCCTCAACGGCAATATCTTAGGGATGACTAAGTAGCACGAACAACGAAAGAACCGGACCACGTTTAAAAATGCTGGAGAGGGAGCTTGTGATAAATGTTTACTCATAGTTTTAACTAGCCATGAGTCAGATACGCAGTTATTACAGCCCTCTACTCATCAGAACACTAAAATATTGAATGTGCTTCGTATCATCGACCAAGTGTTCGAACTTATACGTCGTTGATTTGGTAGTACCACTCGACCTGTGCCTAGTCCTGACGATTTCACGACAGTTTGAGGCTGATCGATAGCATCATTAATAAAATCTAGATCGACTTTCTTTCAAAACAGTCTTCATAGCAATGTGCAATGTAAAGACCGTAACAAGTTAAATAGTTTTGGTGTATTTTTTTACTACTTTACGAATATTCAGTAGTTTACAGGTATAAAGCATTACTGTCTTAAAATTTATTGCTTGCGTATTTGGCTTTACCAGAACCTGGATCAGGCCTTCTTCTTGCCCCTAAATGCCGCTGGAATCAATGACCATCGACAACAGTTCTCTCAAACACTCGCTGCTCTCGAAGACTTGACTCGCAAGACATTCCTGGAGTTTCAGACGATTATTGATCCGGTACGTCAAGTAATCATTAACGTGTCTAACTCTTAATTTTGCAACATGAATGAGTCAGTGCTGGCCTAGGGATCATATCTACTTAATCGCCAACGCAAGTGGTACTATTCAAGTACTTGATTCTAATATGAGTTGAATCTTCTTATGTCCAACGCTTAATAATTGCATTGTAACTAATCTATTAACAAAGCTATTTAATATAGCCATTACAAAAATGAGCGAGCCAGTCACTATATCGACGTTTTCAGTTGTACAGTGTCCATTTAGGATTCAGGTTCGCTTACATAATTACGTGCGCAGACGACCAGTTAAATGTGATTCCTTGCATATATTTCGAAGTCCTGCTAGTTTAATTAAGTGACACAAGCTCATAGAAGTAAGATTATTGAATCAGAAAACGATGCAATGGGAACATGGTAGATCAAGAAGTTATGGGAAGAGAACTGTGGTTTAATTCGTAAAGAGAATTGGACACAGCTGGCCAGATATATTGAGTTCCGTGCCGTCGTGACTGCTCAGAAGTGGCGATGAGTCGATTCATAAGCGTGCGGATATGCGGTTTGATGAACGTGGGAAATGTGCGAATTCACGACCAATAACCAAGGCAGCGAAAATGCTCAGTCTTCGTTGGTTGGGACACGTACTGCTTATGCAGACGGAGTGTCTTCCGCATCGTGCATTGTTCACTATGACCACTGATTGTTGGAACAAACCACTGAGCGACCGGGACGATAACTTTGTCATAAGTATGAAAGCTTTGACTGTTTCCCTGTGTAAGGTTGGTAAATGCCGTTTACCTGGTTTAGGAGTCCTCGACCACTGGTTAGAAGCTTTGTCTGACATGTTACTGTGTCTCAATCAGTGGCGAATTTGTGTCCGCAAACTTGTTCGCTTTTCTGTTTCGTGAAGCTCAATTGTTTTTGGCCATTTGTTTTCTTTTGCCCCTTTTTCTTTACCACACATTCGTATTTATTTACTGCTCTGCAACTTTATGAATCACTGTCAGGGCCAACGGCAGCCCGAGTCATTGTATTCAAGTTAGACCAGAATTCAATCGATTTCAGGGCGCTTTTGTTGCTCCTTCCTCTGACCATGTGAAAGGAATGAAAGTGTTTTTTTTTGGGAGCAAAATTACAAGGTTTGATTCCAGTACGAATAAGTCCGTTCTCAAGCTTAACATGATAAAGATACCCATCCGGGTATAATTTAGAATAACATTTGTGAAGGCGAGAGATCCAGCTTTATAAACTCAAACGCCTCACATAACTGTACATTTATAACGATTTTTCACATTTCGTTAATGTCTTTATGGGAGACGTTTTTGGTATACAGCAAAATGTGCAATATTCTGCTTATGAAAGTTGCGGAATATTCAGGAGAAAAATATTACTAGGACAACCTTAATTGGAAACCGCTTAAGATTTGTGAAGGTGTTTCAACTCGATCTTTCTCCCAGCGAGCTAATCAAATTGTCAAATAATAGCCATGTTCTCTAGAACAGTCCGACTTGGTGCATTTAACTCGGTTATGCCGTCAGCCTCCACCACCTTTGCATTGACCCGCACTTCATCATTACTAGGATTAGCTTTGGAATTGCAAGATAATTTTTTCAATTCCTGTTTATTTTGTTGTTCTTTTTAGTGTTCCCTTTGTGGTTAATTCACTGTTTCTTCTTCATGCTATTGTGATACTTGTTTCCGATACGGGATGCAATCGAACGCGATTCTTTCTTGGTAGAATCCGTAGTGCCTCGTAGATAAGTGGTCTCGTAATCCAGTCTCTTGTTGATGAGCTTCCGAGGACAGCCACATCTATAAAGTTCTGCGTAGTATTGACCTACGCTGACCCCCCCAACTAGTAAACCAACTACAATTCACACTAAAATTGTCATTAATTAAAGTCGTACATGCGGCTATCGCTCCACTGTCGTTTGACCGGAGCCCAAGGTCGTATTCACCCTCATAATTGATTCGGATATTTACATTCCAGAAATAGCTGATTGAAGAGTGTGGTTTCATATTACTACAGAGTGAACACTACTGACATTGTTTGGAAACTCTTGCAATATGATAAGCATTTTCAGCAGTCTTCACTGAAGAGGGGCAATAGAATCGCGTTTCACTTTTATCATAACTCATCCATGTTATACATCCTTGCCCGTACATTTAGTGGTACTTCCGTGCTTGTGACGGGACGATTCTACTTCTTCTATTGTAGTTACTGAGTTAGCTTCAACCTGTCCGAACGGGACTTTAGTTGAGCGTTTGGATATAGAGTTACAGTAATGGTAATGATGAGTTTATTGCAGGAGTCCTGAATACACTCGCCTCAAAAATACAACCAAACCGAAAGCCTACAAGAACAAACAGTTGAGCTCTATCTGCCATCTGGTCGGTGACCACATTTAACAAGGTCCTGTCAGGATGATTTTTGAGTTAAACAATGCCGACTAATTTAGTTTCTAATTAAAATAAACTCCATTACATCGGGTTCCATATTCAATAGATTTTTCTTTCTCGATCTTATTGATTACCTATCATGCAGTGTTAAAATTCAATCATCCTTATTTCGGTCTTCTAGCTCAGTTTGTTGAATACGTACATTCTAAGTTCAAGAAGTTTTCAACTCCGTGTATCAGGGACAATTAATCTGAATGAGAATGATGGATTTGCCTACCAATAAAGCATGTGTAATGAAATGTCCACCAGCTTCAGTCTCTGCATGCATCACCTATGTTTAAAACAGCAGGTGAAGTTGATTATTTGGCGTTGATTTATTCACTCGATCACAAATACAAGATGCACAACCTGATTCACTTGCGTTATCCCAACGTTAACAACAAACATTGCATCATAAATCTGTGTACCAATATAAATAAATCCATGGACAATGTGCTTTAGGCAAGCATAACTTATAAGAAAACATTATCTATGGTAGCGTGTTTATCAAACGAAACAGCATCTAGATCAGAATTAGGTTAAATAATGATCAACAAATCCAGTGTTGCTAGAAGCTACTTTCATCGCATATCATATCCATTCATCAAATCTATGTTCTGTTATTCAGTGGCGGTCTAAATCGAGTTTCTTCCACGCGCCTTTAAGCTTTTGTAGACTACGAATTCTGTAATGTAATCGAAAATCTCTCCGAAATTTTCATTTACAGGACCCATTGAAAGCTCTGGAGACTTCAGTATTGATTCGTAGTGCCACTCAGAGTGGGTTGATTGAACCCAATTTCTGTCCGTCCATACTCAAATTGCTCAATGAGTTACACTATTGGGTTCGTTTGGGTGTGGAAATCCCACCAACTGCAGCCGAGGCTTTCCGACGACGACCGGAATTACGTTATCTGATTGAAGTGATCTTGTTGGTGGTGCGTGACTACAACCGTATCATGAATTCATTGAATGCAGAAGAACGCGCACTTTTCCGTGAACGAATAAAAATTTTGGACAAAAAAATTGCTCCTGGTTTCACCAAGTTACGTTGGACCGTCAAAGGCCTGGTTGATATGTTTGTAAATGAAGTGCGATTGCAAGCAGCTAAATTGCAAGGCAAAGTGGATGATTACAAAGCCGCCAATGACGACATAAAAGAGAATTGCGAACAAATTGCTCAGACATTGCTTATTCGTTTAGAACCGAATCGGGTTTATGAGAATACAGAATTTGACGATTGTCAGGTGGGTTTGATACTACTCATATTTATCAGTACATTTGTTATTTTGTATTTAAGTTGAGTCAAGCTAGGACAATTGAATGAAATGTTGAGAATATATCCTAAACGTGGATCATGCTCTTGACAGTCTAACAGCCGACTGGCATAATCCACCAAGTGGACACTTGTTGGCCTGAAATGGAAAGCTGAAGTGAGTTCCATGCTGACACACCTGTGTCTGAGAAGGTTCTACTAGATGACCCCTAATCTGATCAAGTGACAGGAACAGTGCTTCTGTCTTGCTGAGTTGTTTGCATATTGAGATTAGTTAGTGAAGTTGGATGAGGAAAGCTCTAAGGAAGCTCTATTATAATTATAATTATAATAATTATTATTGTATTGCTCGCAATTGCAACTCGCTCGTTACCGTCAAGTATGCATAGATCTCAGTGTTTATTGTTTGAGTGTGAGCACAACTACCTATAGACCGGGTCTTCATCTATTTACTTTTATGAAAAGTCATACTAATAATAGCATTGTCTCAGTTACCAATCAACATAACGAATGTATTCTTGTTGAGGACGACAATAATGAGATAGTTTGCTCTGGGTACATTCATCTGTCTAAAGACTAATGAATCATAATAGTTGTGTAAAACTACAATAAAAAAGACGGTTATTTTATTTTACTTCTTTAGTGTGCACACCGGGAGATCACCAAAACAAAACTGCTCGAAATGCATGATGGTATTGTTCAAAAGATGCGTGAAGTCAAAGAAACTTTTGTTTCAGAGAGTGCTGATATTCAAATGTATTGGGGCAGGTGAGTATTTTCTTTAAGTCGGGACATTCTTCGTCCACTATTTTTGCTCCCTCACTATGTTTGTGTTCCATGTTTCTGTACTTGTGTTCAACAGTATACTTAAAAGGTGGGTTGGTGCTATCTCCAAGAAAAAACCCTCAAGAAGAACCACTAATCCCGAGGAGATATTTCTACGGAAAACTAATTTTTTGTATTAGACATTCTCATTGAGGAACCAAATCTTCCGGACCAATAGAGCTTCAATTAAGCACTGTCTTTCTCACAATGAAACAGTGCAAACGTTCTGGAGAACAATGCCCTGTTTACATTTTGATCACATAATGGAGCTCTAAAGTGCACAGGTACTTATCAGTAATGCGCACACCTTGCTGTAACAAGCCTCAATCTGACCTACACCCGAACAGTATGTGAAGCAGATTTGTTGCACGAACCTTGCCAAGCCAACGCTCAGGAAATGATCATCAGGCTGTATTAGCGATGCCCTTCAGAAACCATCATTTGGACATGTGGGCACATCCGAGTGCCTTCCAGTATGAACATTAATAATTATTGACTAAACTGACGCAGTTCCAATGCGACCTCAAATTTTTAGTTCAAAATACAAACCACGTTTAATCAAACCTTTGGCAATCGAAAATACTATGAATCAGTTAGATGACGTTCACTAATACCTATCTCTCTCGTATTAAGTTTATCCATACAACTATAACGCTGTTCTGTCACTCTTTAGGTCTCGGAACGAAGTAATCATTTTATGGCTCTTGTCTGTAAGTGGTTAACATGGCATCGTCGTTTCCCGCATGTAAGCATGCCGTTGCACAGCAGTAACTGGTAGTTGACGAAACGGCAATAAGCTTATCGTTCGAGTTTCACATTGCATACCAAACCATTTGAAAAAATTAGCATTATTTATCTAGAAGAACCATTCTTTATTTTCATGTAAAGGTTTTTGCGGCAATCAGCAAACAAAGGCACTCGATGGTAAGGTTCGTTGCGGAAACCTACTATACCATAATAGCGACAGTAACACTAGTGAGCGTACGTCTTGTATGATGGTTGTTGCCTAGTGAAATTGTCTTACTTAAGTTGTCTTATGTATATCGGTCAGATTTTATGAAACAAACACGCCCTCCTCCGAAGAAGAAACGTTTCTGACCCAGAAACACTAGCTATCTACAAAAGATGTCTCATCGAAGAGAGTACTGTGTAATGAACCCGAATTGGAACGTTTCAGCCATCCTTAGTATCTCATTACGGTAGCCATCCTAGTAACTAGAGCAGACCGATATTTAAAGCGAATTTGGATTAGGAGTATTTCTTCTACATTCCACATAATCATGTGCCTTTTTGATTAATCTATGAGTATGATTGCATTGATTTCGGTTCTGTCATGCTTCTCGTATGCCTCCGACCTGCCGTAGTTGGCAGTTTAAACTTAGCCTTAGCTACCTGTCTAAACACAACCTACTATTGGCACTTTCGTTCAATTTCTCAACTCCCAATTATCGGTTAATCCGGTACAGAAAAAAGTTTGTTACGGAAGCGAAGTGCTGCCAACAGACCAAACTGCAGATTGGTAACAATTTTCGAAATCCCTGTCATGCATTGTTCCACTAACCACAACGTAGACTTATTTTCTTATGATGTGTATGTGGCACAATTCAAACTGTTACTGACTTTGAACCTATTTCAATGCACGAAGTCTACGGACTCTAATGTAATGAGCGTAACAGGCAAATTTAGATGTTTTTAACCAGTTTCTAATAGTCTGTCGATTCATTAAGACTACTGCCTTTGGGGAACTGTCACATGTACCTTCTATCTCTCGCTCGTAATCATAGGTGCTATTTGTGCGTAACACAATTTTAGACTGAGCTGGTTTGATTTTTGTCTGCGGACACATTCTCAATTTTATGTCCGATCTGCCATTCGATTTGATATCCATTCATAGTTTGCCGAATACGGCCAGCTCTGGTTAATAAAATATAGTTATTGACACGGAAACACTCCGAGGTACGTTCACGTGACTATTCAAAAATTGTTGATGAATATGGGCGATTTCCTTCTCTGAAAGGCTGTGTTGAAGATGAAAGAGATTCTGAGCAATTAGAAGGAATGAGATGACAATAAGGAACCTTGAACATCTACAAGATTCAAGATTGCTTCCAACTGACTTTCCGCTACACGCCGATAAGTTTATATTGTTGCAAAAACAAGCCATCCCATTGCTGTTCGAACATGTTTATCCTTATACTGTGTTCCGTTAACTGTGTTCAGCTCTCACTACTCTAATTACAGTGAATATGTAACGCACTATGGAGAGAATGCGATGTGACTGTGGCTAGGGAACCAGAGATAGTGTTTCTAAAGTGAATGTGGTGATATGAACCATTGGGTTATCCGGTCACAACTACACACCAAGTTTTCAAAGGTTGTGG
Organism: Paragonimus skrjabini miyazakii; assembly: GCA_014338405.1. NCBI lineage: Eukaryota > Metazoa > Platyhelminthes > Trematoda > Plagiorchiida > Troglotrematidae > Paragonimus > Paragonimus skrjabini miyazakii. The sequence goes on from JTDE01000845.1 coordinate 49,282, forward strand.
GTTTGCAGATTTCAGCCACCTGCATACAACTAGGGTAATAATAAACTTATGAATCAAGTTCACATGCGTACATTGTTTTAGAACACATTTGAAACCACCGCGAATTATATCTATTGACGACGTTTCGAGCTCAAAGAGTAAACTTCTCCAGTTCAGTACAAATTTGGGAATATTCAAAGTAAGGAACATTGGTCGCTTTTGGGTATCCGATTAAATGATTCTGTATGTGAATAACTCGAAGTTGAAAAATATGAAGTTATAATAGAGAACCCTCGGAGATATCGTTCAAGTTATAGTTTAACTCAGCCATGGAATGCTACAAGTACACTATTGAAACTTCAAGGAACTTGCGGTAAGGTGATAGGTTAAAGTTTGCTTCCATATCATATGAGTTTCGGTACCACACGACATACGAGTTCACTTGTGGACTGATCGTTTCAAGGTTGTTCGGAACTGAATAACGGCAATGGCGGAAGCCAGGCTCGAGCTCGTTAATTGCGTTGAAACCATCTAATATTCATGCCGATGTGTGTACATAAATACAACTTTATTTACTACCTTTTCGTTAGCAGCGAAACGTATACAGTAAAATTTGTATTTAGCTTGTGGCCCATTGATAAGCCTGTGAAATTACTCTCTGGACGACTTATTCCAGTCTAGTTAAATTATTTAAACTTTACAACGCATCTGTTCATTCCTGCATGTCAGATACACCGAGCGCATGGATCGGTATTGTGAAGAGGCGTTCCGATTGAATGTGAAATTCTCGCTGAGCGAACTTCAACGCGCAATCAACGGGGACGGCCGCAACGACCCCAATCCACTGTTTAAAGTCTCGCTCAATTTAGATAACGATATTCTCGTTTTCCTACCCACATTACCCCAGCTGACCAATGTGGTAGCCTCATTGGGGAGCAAATTCTCGGAAATTATCTCCGTCGTACCACGTCTGCCAGATTTGCTCACCAGAACAAAGTCTACCAAAGTAGTACGTTTTATTTAAGCAGTTTGGTATTGTCAGTTTATATTTTATTATTCAAGAATGACTGTCGGAAAAAATCACACGGTGACGAATTACAGCCCAAAAACCATGAAGTCTCCTCCCTAAGTTTCAGTGGCTTGTCGGTGTTCAGCTTGCGTGTGATCAGACTTATTAAATAAAAACTGTGAATTCATCTTACCCTCAAATCTTTTAAAATAGTAAAACCCTTACAAAAGTTATCACTGTTATGCATTCATATACACATGCACCACGAACGACTATAATGGAAACAGATGGAATCCCCCGTGACTTTAGGACCATGGTAGTGTAATCAGTGCATCATAACAAATTGATTATCGTTAGTCGTTTTGATAAGTACTTTTATGACTAGTCATATTAATGGCCACAACCGACCAAACATAGATGATGATGCAACCCTTGTACAGTTTATCCACTGTTATTGATTTCAAGTGGTTACATGTTTTGGTGCTTTTTTCACATGATGTGTTAGGATTACATTTCAACGTCTCAGTGTTTTGCTTGAAACTGCTCAGTTCGATGTAGGAGGGGATGTAGATTGATACGCAACCATTCGCCTAATTTTTATTTCGGGAACAAACACAACCCAGGTTACTGTTGAACTTCATCGTAGATGAGAAAATCTACTAATGAGTCTTCCTATTCACCTAAGAATTTGCAAATCCGAATTTTCTTGTCAGGCATTTCTGTTTATATATACGGGGATAAATTAGATTGTATTATTGATGAGTGATCAGAGATTTGGCTAATTTCAAGTTGGACGTCACTCACATTTGATCACAGCCTTCTTCTTCGGATAGACTTTCCAATTGAACATAGGAACTCCTGCTTCTGTCCGAAATAGGATGACTAAAAAATTTAACTGAATACGGGAACTGTAATCAACTGTAAGTGATATTCGACTTAAAGTTAGCTAGTAGTCAAATATTCATCGCTGTAGTCGTTATGTTTTTATGAATCAAGTGATTCCACACGATAATTTTAATACTAGAATCAAGGTAAATCGTGTGTCTTTAATGGGCATAACATTTCGTGCACCATGAACGCACACACACACACACACACGGAACATTATTATAAAGATCATAAGCAAATGAAGACGATCGTAGGGTACAATCATATTCGACTCAAATACACGGGTAGACTGCATAGCCGGATTATGTTGTCTTGTTTATCCTCACTTCGGCCAATCGCCTAAGTATCGCAGTAGTCGCCATGTCAACATGAACGGTCCATGAACAGACAGAGATGGACAGACGGGCCTCAGCGAACTGTATGATGTGTCACTGGGTCGAATAGTCGAAAGAGGTATGGCGAGCCCTTTCACGTAGGAATGGCAGAACGCTCATCTCCCCGATTCGTGACTGTGTTGTCCGTGGAGTCGATGTAAATGAGACCATATATGAAAAAATGGGTCAGTTATTATTAGGCAGTCGCACCAACTTGGCAGGTGGGCTGAACATTTCGAAGAACCGCTCACCTGACTTCAGCCGAACTGTATAGACGACAGGATCTGAATGGTCAGACGGCTAAACGGACCTCCGATGGAAGTAGGAGTGGGCTCAAGCTATTAAGGCGTATGAAATACTAGGAATTAGGGCCTTCAAACGGCCCTCGAAATCATAGTTGAATCGAAACCTTCCCTGTAAGTAATAAGGGGAAGACCTCGGACTGGCTACAATGAGCAGTTGCTATTCGTGAGACAAGAACTCGCCTCTGTAGATGTGCATCACCATTAAAGAAATCAAAGTCTGTCTTTGGCTGATTATAATGCCAAATGCATTGTCACGAACTATAAGCTGACTGATGCAATACAGCACAAAGTACCTAGGGAATAACGCAAGGTGTTACACTAGGACTGTTCATTCAATCCTGATGTGGTATCTTAACGCGACGTTTGGATTAGTTCCTTGCTCGATCGTCTACTGTGTCGGGGGTTGAATACGCGATGAACCGAGTAGATTTTCACCATAGCGTAACATGGCCTTTGGACGTGATTTACCCTATCTTCTTTTCAGAGGTAATGAAGAAGAATTTATATCAGCACTGACAAAACCCATTCAGACTGGGAGACTGACGGTGTACTTCGTGACAGGTACCCATCAAAAGTAATTCTCTTTTTCAGAAAGAAGGTCAGAAGTCTATAGGACAACCACAGAGGCATCAGTCTATTGTATTCATGTTACTCATCGGCTGTTGTTCCTGTACGTTCTCGGTATCGATTGCCAACACGTAGTCGACAGGACCACGTCTCATTGTCAAGTGCGAGTGCTGCATTGATGTAGATAGAATAAATGATTCATTCCAGGCGGCTTAAGCAAAGATAATAAGTCAACCTGTCCAAATATCAAAGATTGGGGATGGTAGTGAAGACAGTGGTTTATTACGACATCGAAAAGAACAGTAATAAACAAGATATATATATAACAAACTTCAACTGTGATTCCTCTTGGATGCCTCAACTGTGCAGAATCACTGGGCGAAATAATATGTGGCATCAAATTAACCTTAATCAGTGTAAGTAACGCAAGTCAAAATAAGACAGTAGTCGGATGGAAAACAGGGTAGTTACCTAAAATGAACGGTGCACAAAAATGGCAGTTTGACGGCTACACTGATGAGAAACCAAGTATAGGTGAGCTTAACAACCAACGAGTTATTCACTGGATAAGAGAATGGTTTGATGGATCAGCTGGAAACGGGAGATGGTCGCAGTGGCTGACAAAACCCAAGTAGTATTTTAGCGACCAAGAGAGAAATGTCATCGGTACAGTAACATACTAATTAGCAGAAAGTTTCAATTCATGAATGAACCGAGGTTAGATATAAGTTGTAAGCGGATGAATTAGTGTTAATTATTTAGCACAAAATAAATTGTCCTTCAATAGAGAGACTATCACCTCGAGTAACTGAATATGACAATTTATCAGTATAGTTGGTGATACAGAACAGAAGAAACAGATGACAGATGATCTTCTAAAGTATGAAGAAAAAATGTGGGACTGGTCACATCTTAAACTTAGACAAGTAAAGTTCAGCAATCGGACAAACTCGGGATACTTCATAAAATCAACGTATCAACAAACGAACGCAGCAGACTGCAGCAAATTAACACTGGTTTTATGATATTGTGGGGGACTGTCAGACAGGAAGTGCGAGTATTCCAACTCTCGGCGGAATACCCCAACACAGGGGGAGGTGCGTTCAAAAACCCACGGTGAGCGGATGGAGAACGGCGTGGGCTACCGGATGAATCATCGCTCGACCGGATCGGACCAACGGGCGAGACGTGATAGCCGAAATAGAATGAATGACCAAACTGAAGGCGTGATTATTCCAACACTCTCAGGAATATCTCGACACGGCTGTAGAGTACGTTCAAAGCCCTCAGTGGATAGACGGAGGACAGCACGAGCGACCGGACAAGCTATCGCTCAAGAAAATCGGATCAACTGACGAAGAATAGCAGGCAGAAAACACCCGGGTAGAAGGCGCGAATCACACACCTAAACCGGGTAGAAGTGCACACGAGGCGTGAACGGAAACCTGGGGGTGTTGTGGACTGGAATGCTGACTCATAAACGCGAGCGCGCGCGAAGCATGTGAACTAGCGAGTTGGACAATAAAGATTGTGCTTTATTGGACGCCTTTTCGTTACAATATGTCAGCTCGTTAAGCCAAGAGAAAGTCGGATATGCGATGAACGGACAGAATTCCGTTCTGCTCGAGGGTGAGTAGATCATATTTCTACCTTGCGACGGATCTGCAAACATTGGCACTCTTACAGGCAGCCGACGGCTTTTGGATTTTCAGACCAAATGGTTATCTTCGATTCGGTTGCTCGCAATGTTCTCTGGAACTGCCTTCTTTCGGGGAAATACTTAAATCTATCAGGATCATTGTATGCCCACTCTGCAAGCAGGGCAAGGGTCTAATGACTTCTAATGATGTTTGCCAGAGTTATGCGATCTCCTCCGTTTTGTTTATTTCTTAGTCATGCACGACATCGTGAAGGGGTGCCCAAAGACTCAAATGACCTTGGTGTTGAGCATCTTCCTGGAGTTAAATTGGCAGTATCTTACTTAGCCCCTCTGCCCAAGACATAAGGATCATGCTGAATAATGTGTGACCAGGCTGGTTTGTATGGATTGCGTTTTGCACCTTCAAAGTGCACAGTGCTGCCTCAAGGCTGGGGCATTCTTACTCCTACCGTTGTGAGGAGGAGCGATGAGAGCCTCCTTGAGTTGATCCTGCACTGTTGGTGGCATTCCGTCCAATAAATAATCCATCAGCATGCGCTGCTCCGAGTCCTGATTCAAGTGTAACAGGGCTCTTGACAATGCTGCCCGCAGTGACACAACATACACAAGAGCGTCGCCTCCTGATCCAAGCCGGGTGCCCTTCAACTGCCGCATTACCTCCTGGCAGTCGGCTAGGCTGCCGAACCCGGCGATCAGCGCCTCCTTCAAGGCGGCACACTCCAGCTTCGTAGGGCTTCTAAGCGCCGCCTCCAGCACCACCTTTACCCTGTTTTTGAACAGCATCCGCAAGGCCGTCAGCTTCGCCCGGTCGGTCTTGGCTCCGACCGTCTCCGCCACTTCCTCCAAGTCCTCCAGGAAGCTCCGGACGTCCCCATCCTTGAACGGCTTCGGCCAGGGGACCTTCATCCTTCTATCCTGGTAACGGTACCAATTGTTGTGAGCCAAGAACGCGGTTGGCGCAAGGGTTATTTATTCAAGAAAGCAACACATAAATTAAGTGCTTAAACAGGACAACAAACATAAACACTCATTTGCATACGGTACTCGGCCCAGACCGTCTCGGTTGCTACAAACGTCAATGCTCAGTTTCTGTTTCGTAGCATGGACCATCTTGTGCGATGCTGTACTCGAGGTTTCTTCCTATACTTTTCCTGTGGCTACCTCGATGTCAAAATCCGTGTTCCGGTTTCACTACTGAATAGCAGTCGTGTGAGTACTATGTTACGATCGCTGACCCTCACTACATTACGTTCTTTATTGCAAGCAATCTACTTGAGACTGTGGGCAGTTTTACCTACCTGGGTAATATTATCTCCTCAACACATTCCATCCTTACCAAGCTGCGTCATCTGTGACGTCCAAATAATGTTCTACTGTCATTGGAAGAAAGTGCACGTAATGTGCGTAGCCTCTTCGCGATTTGCTGTATTTGCCCATAGTTGCTTCTGACAATTAGCCGACATCAAGTAGGAGAGTCGTATGAAAGACGTGACCGCTCGCCAGCGCGTGTTCTATATTTAGGAACGCTCGAGCTTCGCGATCAGTTGGTCAACTAATCAGGTTTCATAATCTACGATGGTTAGCTAACGTACTCAAAGTGTCACTTGAGCGTTTACCATATTGGACACTAAATACTGAAGCCATCAACTGTTCGGCAAAACATAATGATGGTCAAACAACGACGTAATTACGAACTATGAGGACCTTGACTGTTCCGCTACGTAAAGTGGCTAGGCGTCGCCTGTTCGTTTGGGGGCCTCGGGAACACTCAAATCGCCGGCTAGAAACACAATCCGAGGTGACGATTTACTGCAGTCGATGACTTACCTACATTTGTACCCTCTCTCATTTTTGCACTCAGCCGTTTTAATCAATTTATATGCTTTTGTAATAATTGTTTTGCCCTCTGATTATTCCACGTCATTGTCACCATGAGCTGTCACCTGAGCCACAATACATTCTAGCTAGTCTCAAGGCCGCTATGAATAACTAAACAAAATAGCCACTTACTAATCATTAGTAAGACTTTACAGGAATCGGGAGCGGTAGGCGTTAGATCTCAAGAGAGTGTCTGACGATGGTTGAATCTAGGTTTTACTGTTGCGCATAAAAAATTGCGGCCCCGGGCGTCATCAGTTTGGGATACTGTTACTCGTCCGTATGCCTAATGGTCAATTACTTCCTGCATGTAGCACACTGCTGAGAGCCAAAGTGAAATGGTTGATTTGTGAATTTTCATGGATTTTGCTACACACGAGTCAAATAAAGAATTAACCGAACTTCGTACAACGGGATCTACCGGATCTGTGCGGATGATACCTTGCATTTCGAAAGAAAACAGCTACTATCAAGGAGCTTGATACAGAAAAGATTTGGAAAATTATTGGGTATGCGAGTTGACGAACGTAGTTCAAAGTAGTTGCGTGTGCAAATACTTCACCAATGACTGTTCAGGTTGGAGAAAGATAGCTAAATCTCCACTTAACCTACTAGATACTAGAAAGAGATAGATTAATCCCAGTCATAGTGAAGCCGAAACATTCACTGTATGGTACATTCGCCGGTAACACATGCAACCACTGTTTTAATGAAACTATGGAGCATATTTACGATAAAGTGTCACAGGAGATAACGGACTAAAGACGTATTGTGTAATCATTTACTGGGTTGGTAAAAGAGTCTGACATTTCGTACTTGCTATAAGTATTTAATAAGTGTTATGGACGCTGGTAGGCACTGTCTCAAATATGGAAGTTGAATTTGTTGGTATGTTAGGAGGTGTAACTAGTAACGAGGCAGTCGACGCGAAAATTGTCATATCGGTCGATCGATCCGGCTTCGGGTGGATTGGTTTGTATCGCTCCACGGAGCCAGTCATTTTGCAGCCGTGCGAACGTACGCCTGTACGTTATTTGAATTGCAATGTGATTCGTTCTGACGGTGCGACAGCCATAAATGATTTTCTTGTCTGATTTGCTTTGCGTCTTGTCGGCCATGTATAGTTTCGCTTCATATATTTAAAGTTCCTATAGTCTTATTCCGACCCGCTTTTTCCAATAAATGATGTTACGACGCCCTCTTCTTCTCCACGGTCTTTGAGTCAAACGATGGGGGTTCGTAATAAAAGGGACGATCCAATACTCTGCAAAGTTTAAGTTACTAGAAGCAGCGATTTAAAAGAGTGAATGATCAAGCACTGTGAAACATTTTAAGGCGACAATCAGACCAAATTTCTTCTACCCAGCAGGGTCGTTCAAAATTAAAAGTAGCTTTTTGATGTTCAGACCAACGCTGTCTTCGGAATGTGCCTGTCTATGTTTTTTTGCTAGTATGGCTGTTATTACTACTACTATTCTATAATCTTTTCAGTAGCGTCTCTTCTTCTAGGATATTTCACGTCACTAGTTTGATGAGCGGTAGTACTTTTTGGTCAGGCTTATGGCTGTGATGATGATGATGATGACGCAAACTGTGACCGTAAACTCGAACGTTTGAGATTTATTGTATTTATGTATCACTGCTCCACTTTCCCTAGGCATGCTACCATCTAAATGTTGGGTTATCTAAATTTATAAGAATGTAGAGCAACCAGATAAGATACTTAACCATACAGACTGAACCTCCTCTCCTAGACTGTAATTAACCTTCATAACTAACCTGGAATTTTCTGTTCCCTTGAACGGGAAAGAATGTTGAGGATGTTGCTTGAGTTGTGTTTATAAGCATTTAATCAAAATATTCCCGCCAACATGTTATTTCAATTTAGTCTATCAGTGATGCAATCACAAATGACGAAGAAATCAATAAGATTCAGGTCAGTATCAAACGAGGAATGCAAGAGATTAGTTCCGCAGTGCAAGAACCACTTAGTTATTGGGATCAATTCCGTGAAATTTGGGAACTACCAAAGGATGATTTTATTCAACGTTATCGTCAATTGAACCCACATGTTTCTTCGATTGATGCAGACATTGCTAGGTATGTTCAAGTTGTATTTTTATGATTGTGTTCAAGCTTGTTTTCATTGTCTACAAAATGAATTCGTTGTCAGTTTAGTTACGGAATGTTTACGTTATAGAGTTCGTTGTTTAAATTCTGCTTACTGTCCTATCAGGTACAATCCTAACCCTCAGTGTTATTTTCATGGTGTTCGCAAGATCTCTTATGTAAAATTGGGGAAGTTTGCAAAAAATACGAACCGATTAGATTGCCTTTCAATGTCCCGATTCTTATTGTCATCACCAACGGCAGCAATACATCCGTGGTTCTCACTGACGTTAAACTGCCAGACAACCACCAAAGAATGAAACAAGCCTTAGCCAAGAGAAAAGCAGAAAGGAAAGAGGACGGAATGGATCTGGCTACTGTACTGTCTATACTTAAACGGTTGCCATTAAAGTACCTACATTTCACAAACCAACAGCCGAGTCGTAAGTTGAAATAGGGTGCCATCGATAAGACAAGTTTCTTATGGTTTTCACTGTTTCACACCAGTAAGCCTAGCTACTTTATGGACAACTTGGACAACCATCTACAAAATTCATGCTCTATCGGCGGTCATCTCATCTGAGGTCTACAGCTACCCACTCTGATAATGCGACCCAGATATGGAAAACATCAGAATAGTAAGTAACTTTATAACTCCGTAAAACCCGAACTGACTGTTTTGGCACTTTTTATTCTGCGTGAATATTACGATGAACATAATTATAAACGACTTCAGCCCCTTATAACATAAGACATAACGGTATAGTTCATCTGTCATCGATATACTTTCTACTTTCTTCATTTTACTACTAACCCTTCAATAAACATACGGTATTATAAATCAAGTAACATTACTTAACTTGAAACCCAAGCTGAGTCAGGTGGTCCAATTCGATTTGGAAAACTACACAGTGTACACGTCCAAGTCGTTAGAGTATAATGATCGTTGGAAACAGTGTTGTTGATATTGGTGGTGGTGGTGATGTTGTTGTTCGTAGCTCGGGTTAAGGATTTAAGTATTGGGACGTTCATCGAGCTTGGCGTTTAGTTTTTGAACGTTTCATCACCGAACGAGGTGACATCATCAGTGCGTATGTGGGTAGATGTCGCCTGCCTGGATAGGGTCCTCGTGATCACTCAGACCGCTGATAAGAGACACTATCTGAGATGGCGATGTGTCGCAGTCAATGGCGTGCCTGTATCCATACCATTTCTAACTGTTCCGCTTAGTCTTCTTTTACTAATTTTCAACCTTTTTAATAACGTTTTCTTCTAGGATATTTCACGTCACTGTTGAGGTGAGCGGCGGCCCGAGCCACAGTACCTTCTGGTCAGGCTCATGGCTGCTATGATGATGATGATGTGTTTCAGCGTATGGTTTTGAGCGTAGGGCTTGGTGAAATATGATGGATGCCTGTATTTTTTTCCATTCATCTACGTTCACCTGGATCAAACTGGATGTACAATCAATCTGTGCATCGCAGAAGTTCTTACTGAAGCATACACCAGACACGCAAGAGAATTTCTCGAGACTTGGTACTCATCGACCGGATCAAGAAACAAATACATCCAGCTGGATGATATCGATGAATCAACGCGAACCAAGGACTTGATGAGATGTAAACGACGTCAAGCCCAAATGCTGGCAAACCCGAACGACACAACTTGAACCGATCAGACAAATGATCAGAACAGGACAATGGATAATCAGTCGGATCAAATTCCAAAATCGAAGAAGCAACTCACCCAGTCAAGGGGCAAGGACCAACCAATTAGATTCGGAGTGAAAGTATAAAAGCAACAAGAGGGAGCCAATCATACTCCAGATTGAAAACTCGATTAATCGGGCTTCAGGTGAAAGTCCGAACGCAACAAAGCATAGCCAGTGATAATTCAGGTCAAAAAGCAAAACAATAGAAGGCGACCAATCAGAACCTAGGTCAGAAGGTCAACTCACCCCGGTGTTTGAGTGCAGGCACCCATCACATTTCACCAAGCCTTACGCTCAAACCTACACACTGAGACACATACGCACCGATGATGCCATCTCGTTTGGTGGTGAAACATTTGCAACGCCAAGCTCGATTAACATCCTAAATTGTGAGGGTATTTCTGACGTCCTGAATCACAAGTTTGTTGCTGAGGTGCCTGTTATACAGCAAGACTTCTTAAACAAACTGAACGTTCACAAATCTCAAGTATCAAGAAAATAGATTCTTCCAGCTTATATCTTTATTGACCGCTTGTCTGCTAATAATAGGTGCATTCCCCTTAACAATGTACATCAGACTTCCAGGCTAATTGTCACCAGTCACTTCCCTTATGGATATTTAAGATATGTTGCTCACACTGTCCATTCCTTGTTTATTTTCGTCATAAAACTACACAAAAATGCTTTCTCATTTCTACTTCCTGCACACGTGGAATGCAATGTGGTGTGGAAAGGAAACCATAGGTATTCTCTTGTTTGACTGTAGTCACGTAGTCAATTTTATCATCACGTTCATTCCATCTGAGCATAAGCACGAATTAAACACGTGGTTTGATTTAATTTCTTCTGGTATCCCACGCCAACTACTCTGAAGCGTACTTACTAATGTGGATCGCCTTCTGCTAAGTCTATTGGTCATACGAAAACATGTGAAGAAGTCATCAATGATAGAACCATATCTTTAGTGTGAAAGTTCATTTACACATCACTTGATGTGATAACACGGTACGAAATAGTATATACCGATATTCATTACCATTTAGAATTGTTGGTTTTATGTACCTGGTTTATTTGGCTCATAAGCCATGAGACTACCACAGTTATTCAATGACACTAATTGTTAATCGGTAGTTAATTATAAAAGTTTGGAAAATCTATCGTATGGATAGACAAGGTTCACAAGCAATGATATTGTTTTTGTTAAATAGGGTCATTTTTAGCCTAGAAAAGCTGCTTGCTTCTCTTCATCATTCTAGACAATAGAACGGCGAATGGATTACCTCAGTAGACGTTTATGGAATGTTTTCTGCAATATTAAGCACAGACGTAACAAACCAACAAAATCATCTAGCTTATTTAAAGATAAGTAGAAAGTCTTTAAAAACACTGCGTAACCAACACGCTTGTTTTGGTTCATTCACCATCAGGCCAAATACATAACATCTATATGAAACAGTGTTATCGTAGAAAAATAAACAAATGAACAAGTTCAATCGAGTTCAACTCCATCATAGATAGAATTGGGAACAACGGTTTGGCGGAATTACTTGACAGAAAAAATTTAAGGCTGGGTCGATAAACAAACAAGACGTTCATTATACAAAGCTTAAAAAAACGATGGTTAGAATACCACAGTGACTCAAGTTTCTGAAATTAAGAACGAGTGATTTACTAAGTGATGGTAGATAATCATACAAAAAATATATGTATATATATATATATATGTATATATATATGGTTGTGTTCAGTAGTCAATGGTATCCTTGTTACGTGGATTCGAAAAATGATATTTCACCTCTAAATTGACGATAACATCATGCGAACACATGACGGAGCAACGGAGTGTAGTTTAGGTTTGTCTTATCCGTAAATGTTACTAGCTTGCGTAGAAATATAAGACTTAACCACACCTGTGGGTGTGTTGGTGTTGTTATTTTCTCTAAGGAGATTTAAAAAGTAAAATGTTCCGGAAGGAAATAACTTGTCTCTTAAACAAGATTTTCTCTGAGAGTGTTTTCCACAATCATGAAACAAACTGAAAAACAACAACAGTAAACCAAATCGGATTGACTTGTATCTAAGTATTTGTATCCGGTTTATACATGTCTTCTACGACAAAACATTAGGGGTTTTATCGAAAATTTTTGCTGCTAACCGTTCTTGACGCAGTACACGTTCTGGCCATCTAAGTCTGTTTAAGTGTAGGGACTGAAAGAAATAACTTGTTTGATATTCACTACCGAATACCCGCCTCCCAAACTCCACGTTGCTTACTCGTTCGTGCCACCCAATGCAAGCGATTGAACGCAAACATCGGCCAAATACTTGATTGTTCACGTCTTCCACCTTGATTGGCTAATCTTCGCTCCCGTAGGGTAATATAGCCCTCATTGTTGTCTTATATACGTGACCCTTAACCCTCAAAGAGATGCCTCTCTGTCGCCAGGAATGTTCTAGATTAGCGAACACCATTCTAACCGACAATCAGGTTTACGTTCGTACGTGCTTCGTGTTTTCTCTACCGGGCTCCAAGTGCAGACGTGATGTACATTCGAAATTATTGGTGTATTTATCTAACACAGTTGCTTGATCAACACTAACAACATTTATAGATTTATTTCTACCTGTAACGATTGGTAGCATGTTATCACTAATTGAAAACACTCGCATCCTATCGTGAAACGGTCAGTCAGTCACAAAACTCCCGTTCCCGTTTTTATACTGTCAGATATACTGAGGTGACTAACAAAGTTCAAGATGCCGAGACCATGGTGACTACACGATTCCTGCAGTTAGATTTCAGCCTACTGAAAAATGCGATTGCTGCACATTGTCGGGATTGGCAACAACGTTTGACAAACCTCTTGTTGGATATGACAACTGATTCATTGAATGGTGTCTATACGTATATCGCTAATGTATCAGAGAAGTAAGTGATTTATGTATATGTTTTTTCTGAATAATTTGTATATCTGTAACATCAGCTTGTAATATTGCTGATTGAATATCAGCGAGGTTAGCTACGTCATCTGTGATGTCCAAATAGCATCCAGCTGTCGTTAAAAGTGAGTGCACATAATGCCTATACGCATTTTTGTTTTGCTGTATAGTTTGAAAACTTGGTCTGTTAAAGAAGAAAATATCAACAAGTTTACTATGTGACCATCGTTGTCTCTGTCAGTTAGCCCCAATCCAGTGGGCTAATCGCGTGAGTAACACAACTGTTCGCAAGCGCGTATTTCGAAAAGCCCGGAATCCGCAAAACAATTGGTCAGCTAGCCGAGTTTCACAATCCGCAAAGGTTGGGTCACGTACTCCACATGCCAGCTGAATTTTTCCCACAGGTCATTCGTATTCCTTCTAGTTATTCGACTTAACCTTGTTTCTATCTCTTTTTATCCTTTTTAGCAAGGTTATTCTTCCCTCTTACTCCACATCATTGTTGCTATGAGTGGTAACTCGAGTCACAGTGTATTTCAGCCACGCTCATGACCATTAAAACTGACTGACTGTAACGTTTACTAGATGGTCGATGAACAATGCGTCGAACTTCAGCGGCCACGAAGCGTCAAAACTAAGTTCAGTAGTAGATGCAAATGACACTATTGATACAACGATTAATGCGCAGATAAATTCAGAGCTCACTTTGTTCCCAGACCCAGATAAATAGTAACAGCACAACGAAACAAAGCGGAGACGATTACCAATAAAGGAACACGACGGTTGCATGACGATCACCAAGGCAAACGAAGCCAAATTTGGTTGATCTCGATCCTGAGTACAAAGCTTAACAGAGCTCACCTCATTTGAATAGTCAATACAGATATGGATTAGGTGAGTAAACCTTACAAGCAAAAAAGTGGTGCATACTCTCGTGTGTCATCGCTGCAGGTGAAAATTAATGGTCGAGCGTGAATACATCAAAACGGACGATTGAATTTGGTGTAAACAATGGCTTGATTAAAGTCACGGAACGGACTGGGACTAAGTTTGACTTTGTTTATGAAAGTCCGAACAACATATGCGACAGTAATCTTTCATTGAAAGTTAGAAGGCTCAGTTGTGAACCTGCTCTTTCGGATGATGTCCTCAACTATATAAGATGAGGTACACTTTCTTCATAGCGTTGATTCAATGTGATGAGAGCACCACCTAGGCGATTATGCGATTGGTCAATACATTTACTAAACAGATAAGTCTAGCACACGAGTAAAGTTGATGCGGCTGCGTTTGCTTCGCTGTCGTGAACGCGTTCTGTGATTATCAACTTAACGAGGCACCTTTCGATTGATCTGGAAACGGTGATTAGTTGGCCGGTGCACGATGTGTGTCCAACGGGTAACAGCCTTGACGGCGAGGCTTGGTTCTGTAGGGTGTTAAGAATAGCTAGATGTTCAGTTATAATCGTTGATGTGTAATGTTCAGGATATGACTTTTCTGAAGACTGGTACAACAACCATCCACCAGTTAAATCAACAACAGTGTGATCTATCATTGAAGTCGCCGACCCCAAAGAGCCAATTTAACAGTACGTCGAGTACTGAGGAATAGATGTGGAATTAGATTATTTCCAAATAAACTTGCCTGGCAAATTGGGAAGATTTCACCGAATGTACATAGTTTTCTAGTGGTAAAAAGCAACATATCCATTTACCAAAAACCGATCTCATTTATGGAATTTGAACGGCAAAGTTGCAAAAGTTAGGAAATAATGTGTTAATAGCACATCATCCTCATCATCATCACTGTTTTCACTGTTGTGTCTTATCCATGGGTAACGTGGCTCGGACTAACCATTAGGTCAGTGTCTACCCAATCTTGTGACAACACTTTACATTTCGAAGGTGCAAAGTATATGCCATACAGACCAGCCGTATCAGTTAACTGAGATAGTATGATGTGCATGTTGTCTGCAGAAGAATAGAGTGAACCAATATTTTCCATATACTTAATATCACCCAGCTTATTATCAGGTAGAGGCTCCACTGCGAGATCGTTGGAAACTCTGAGTGCTCCCTCCAGAATATCGTTACTTGACCTAGAGACCACTCCAGATGGCCGTCCATAAATTCACTTTCTGTACTCACAGTGGTTGTACAGCAACCTCAACAAACTGACAGAGTTAGTTGAAACTCGTGTGCGACGAGTAACCGAGTCGAAAGCAACATACAGGTCTCAAACTCTTATGATCGTTGACTGAAAAAAAGAGCGTCGATGCTCCGTTGTTTGTCGCAAGGTGAAAGTGTGATCGATACCTCTGAACTCAGGTGGGAAACCTACCTGTTCTCTCATTTGGTTCTCTGTGATGCAAGAGCCGCCCCAGCACGGAACCTATGAACAACTTGGATACGATAGAGACAAGACTAAAACCTCCTTGTCACATGATGTCATGTTACCATTTCTGAAAATGGCTATAGCTTGGCGGTAATCATGAAACATCTCCTCGGTCTCCCTCATAGAAATGAAGAACATAGTTAGTTCAGACTAGTGCAATTGGTCGCTTGTTTCCAAGACCTTTCACATTATGCTCCCTTTTCAGAATTT
The DNA here is from genome assembly GCA_014338405.1 of Paragonimus skrjabini miyazakii. Lineage (NCBI taxonomy): Eukaryota > Metazoa > Platyhelminthes > Trematoda > Plagiorchiida > Troglotrematidae > Paragonimus > Paragonimus skrjabini miyazakii. The sequence continues at coordinate 65,306 of JTDE01000845.1, forward strand.
CCAAGCCTCCTCAGAATTTGGACGAGCTAAGCGAATCAATACAACTGCTGGAGCGCATACTCACAGAACAGCATGAAATTCAGGCTAAATTTGGACCGTTAGAGGAACAGTTTGCCATCCTGGACAAATGTGAAGTGACTTACACGGACGAGGTTGCTAACCGTCGCGCAAACTTAGCAAACGATTGGATGCAATTCCAAAGTGCTCTAGTGGCTGCCGAACAGGTAGGACAAATTTTTGTTCCAACTATTCACGAGGCATTACATGGTTGCAGATGGGTACTAACATGTGCAACCATTTGTCAGAACCCCTACGTATAAGGTGTTAAATATGTAAACACCTCAACCCTTTGGTACCCATGAAGAATACATTTTCTGTGTGACGATTAGTTCAGTGGTCTATTACATGAATTAATTAGACAACCAGCAGCAGATAACCACGTATTAAGTACAACACACATTGGTGTAAGTATGTGTGTGTGTGAGAAGTTCAAACTCATACCAGATGGAGGAAAGATGAATATACATAGCTGGAAGGATGATGTGACGAAAAATGTGACCGTCACATAAACAGTTAGCTTTAACAACATCAAATGGACGAAGACATGAAAAACAATTCCATATGGATGAAGAATGATGAAACCAAAATCTTATGCAGCTGATCGTATGACATTTCCAATAAGTGCGATCAAAATCCAAGTTGATCTTTATTACGCTTAAACAGAGTTTATCTCCGGTATCTTTCACATCATTCTTGGCTTTTAAACCATTTACAGATGATTAAAAAATCGAAAGAAAAGTTTAAGACCGGTTTGTTGAACGATTCCGAAGATTTCAAACGCTCTGTGGCTAACCTGTTGGCTGAACTCCAAGCTACCGGGCCTTACTCAGCCGACTTGCCACCCCAAGTTGGACTGGATAGTGTGGAACGATTCCGAGATCAGTTGAACATTTTGAAGGCTCGTGAATTGGAATTGCGTCACGGATTGAATTTGTTCAAAATAGAACAGCCTCCTTGCAAAGAAATTGCAGTGATCGATAAGGTAAGTGCCAATGGAATTGTGTATGTTTGTACTGATGTGCATATCTTTGGACAGACGTGTGCACAGTCATCCTGGAGGACGGTAGTGTAACCAAGCGGAAATGTGAGGGTTTCTGATCACTTACGCGTATCAATGCAAGTAGTATGAGCTACACTGCTTTAGTTTTCACGCACAATCTTAGCATCTGGTAAACAACAGCTGAAATAAGTCCATGGAGAATGCTTCGAATCAAGGCAGGCATCTTGGTTAACCTAATGCTAGTACAACGTGAAAGGTTGCCTGTGCCCAGATTAGTTAAAGGGGCGAAATTATTTGATCCAAAGACTAGTGGTCGTCCGGTTGTACGTGTGAAAACAACACATACGAACTGACGTATATCTCTCTCAGTACACAAGTCGTTTGTTTGTTGATAGCTCATCGTGAGTAAACTAGCCCTTGTACAACATTCAAAATTTGGTTACATTGTTTGTATTTCGTATGTATTTCGTACGTAAACTAATAAAAGAAGACAAAAGTCATACACTAGAACTAAAGAAATTAATTAACGTTTACCTGTGTCTGCACAGTTTGCACAGGACTCACAATACTTGATTATGTCAGCATGAGATTTATAAATCTACCTCTTGTGTTCGTAACATTTGACATGCATCGTTTTGGACGGGCAGTCTTGACATCTCCTCTACGCTATGATTCCAATTCACTCTAGAGAATTTCTAGAACAGCGGGAGATAAACAACGATGCAAAAGACCGAGATCTCAGACAATCTTTTCTCCCATAAATGGGGATTTACGGGTCTTTTCAGCTTTTTTAGGGATAGCCGCTTCTAGAATACTTGTATTTCAAGCACCACACGTACGGTTCGAGAGTCAGTTCAGCTGTCCACGTGCTTCTATCATTATATCACTATAAACTTATAATATAATACCCCGGTTAATAGATTTAGAACCAACTACCAAGGCTGAGGTTCTTTATTGTGTTTCGGCTTTTAAACCTATTAAAGTTGCTGATCTCGATTATCTCATTCTGGCACTTTTCAAAGAAGGCTTAGCTCGGACGTTTCAATTAGTGTAGACAGCTGTGCTGGATTCACTCAATAATAGCTATTATATTCCAGAAGAGAGTTAGATGTTCTTGTGAGATAGTTTGACATCCGTCATACTTCGTCGACTCACAACAGCTCAAGAGACAGATAGCATGGAAGAAAAAGCCGTGTTTTATTCTGGACGAGGATGTGTTGACTGACTTTCCACTCTACTCCAAATAGCTGGACAATATCGTACGTACCTCCGGTCAACAATTATCGTTTTTCTGATCTGCAAAGTACAGCGGACGCAGAAGATCAGTCTACATTTATGGAGACTTTTTAGACTCCACGATATGCTGAAAGCATATGTAAACGTACCGTCTGCTCTTCCTTTCCACAATTCAGCTCAGAGTAGAACATGTGGTGAAATGTCCCACAGATTCCTCATCAAGTGAAGCGTAAGTCAGGACTGTCCATTTTCACCATTTTCGTTCAATTTTGTCACAGATGGATAATGGACGACTGTCTGACGCATTTACAATATGCCCGCGTGGAGTTCTAACTTGATAGAAGACTGACCGATCTTGACTACAATGACTACTAGGTATTTTTGCCTGACAATTTTCAAGTGGTACAGACGGTGTTCGTCTTTACCTTTCACCTTGTCAAACATTTCGCAATGTGAATTCCAACCTCATAGTGTAAGATACTTCTGCAGGATTGCTGTGCTTGCTAAGATTTAATGTTGGGTGATAAATTTCTGCAGGCTGAGTAAAACCAATGGCTACGAAGCAATGATGTGGTCACCTAATATGAAGATCCTGAGTAATTCGTTGAATAAAGTGAGTAGATATTGTCAGTCTAATTGTAATCCCAGTGCCCAGTCAAATCGCAAATTATGCATTTAGGTGGTTCCACGTCACTGTTGTGGTGGGCGGTGGTTCGAGACATGATATCTTCTGGTCTGGTTCGTGACCTTTATGGAAAACGAAATCAAAGCCCGTATCTTCAAGGCTAGGATTGTATACACTAAAATGGGATAGCTCTGGGAACAGACGGTAATCTCTCTGATGCGTAGTGATCATGTATATACGGGGTCTGTGAGAACTGCATTGCTTTACGGCTGCGAAGCTTGACTTCTCGGAACAGAAAAAGCGGCTAGTTTTGAAATACCTAACCATCAATTTCCACTTTTGATCAGTAATATCGAACAGTCTCAGCGAGTGTCAAACGAGTTCATTCGTTCAGTCTTCAAGTATGCGCAGTCTGTTGACAAAGTGTTGTGGATGCCAAACACTCGTCTGCCACAGTGAGCACTTTTGTCGATGACACTGCCAACGGTAAATACACGATGTCTAAGAGTGGAGAGATGAATCCAATTTTCGAGCGGTTAGCCACTGTAGGTCGAGTTTGTCTCCCGAGAAGGATCCTCGCAACCCACGAATTCGTTGAATGAAAACGTTTAGAGAGGCGGTAGTTGATTGGGGTCGGTGGCGTTAATGTTGCCGCTGTATGACCGAATTGTCTTTGAAGTAAGCATAGTTTATTATGCAGAGCAATGAAATCCGAAAGGAGACTAGCTTTCTTGTTGATGATACCTTGCTTTAATTAACAGTCTAGGTCTTCGTTTGCAGAATGTAGGTCACCTGGTGTTGAACGTCCGAGAACAGATTCATGTGATTTTAGTATCCGTGTCCTCTCGCCTCTCATTCTTTCGCTTCCCCGTTAGGGTTTTATTTTCTCCAGGGTTGTATGGTAGTCAGACAGTGGTACGAAAATCCGTTCTATTACTATACGCGATGATGATGACGATGGTGTTCTCTGCTTACTCGTTGCTATGGCTGTGTGAATGATCCACCAGTAGTTCCACAAAACCAACACATTCGGCATCATATTTTCCGCAGTTCAAAATGGCCACGTTTGTCTGGCTTACAGCAGCGACAGTTTCCCTGTTTATTATAGGCTTGAATTCACGATTGTTTATGGAACTGTTTTTCACTACTGTCCGGATTTCACTCACTAATGCGGCATGAACCATCAGACACCTATTGCATACTCATAATTCACGTCACAGGATTTACATTATACTGCAGAAAATTCTGATTCCATGTGTCACGATGTATTGCTAGCATGGGTAAAACCTCGAATGTATAGACTAACTGCTCAACAGACTAATCAAAAGCTTACCAATAGCAGTTTGATTACAGTGCACGGTTCGTATCGACAGATGCTTTTCAACTTAGATTTTGATAGGCTACTTGGTCCATGTTCATTCGTCACTCATTATACCAGAAATAGGGCATATGTTGCGGAATGCTAACATTTTGTCTGCTCTCATCAATTGCAAATATAAAACACAAGGACCATATACACCAGACAAATTAAGACACTGAGTGTGCACCCGGACGTTTAAACAAGATATTGCGTAATCAAAACCATAGCAACTCGATCTAGCCACTTTTGTTCAAACAACGTTGGTTAATAAATTCAGATTAACATCGCCTCGCTAAAGGCCAGTCACTTTGAGTTCCGAATGTGTTGCAATAGTTCAAGTAGAAAAAGTTGCTCAGTTCGGTGACCTGTTGCCGTGAGAGATTTTACGACTGAGAACGTGGAGTTTGTAAGGTAAGTGGGTGTCGCCGATCAGGCTAAAGCCGCTGCTCTCAACGATGACAATATATTGCAGTCAATGTCATATCTCTGTTTCTAGTTTATTCCACTGGACCTTTTTAATCGATTTTAACCGTTTTAGAAGCAATTCTTGTCCTTCTGGATCATTCCATATCACTGTTGAGGGGATCGACAGTGAGAACCACTATACCTTTTGTACATGCTTATGGACGTTGTGAACGAAACAGTTGATGAAGTGAGAATTACGTCTGAAAAAACCGAACGGTTATCAGATTTGGTTTCGTGATATATAGAAAGGAAAGGAAAATCAAAGTATCGCCATCTTATCGTTTATACAATAAACCATGATTGAGATATCTCAAAGGATTAACCTCAGTAACGCCACTTATCTATACTCAAGTCTTTCAAAATTCAATCAGATGTTTTCCATAAACAATAAAATAAAATATTCATAGTATTCGAGGCGATAAAATCACATAAAACTCTAGCATTCTCGAGAAGGGGAATATTAGTCAAATAAAAAATGTTGAGATCTACCAATCTTTGTGTTTTAGGTGTTTTGTTCAAGCATCTTAATGGAAGTGGTTGTTCCAAGAAGAGAATCAACGTCAATAGAATACACCATTTTTGCATACGCCGAAGCGTGTTCTAGGGTCACTACTAGTTCAGAGGTGCTTTTCAAGCAGTACAGGATAACACTGTGGATGGAATGTCCACTAGTCAACGACAATTATACTGCACGCATAATTGTTCATGCACAAGATTTAGTATAGGTATACATCATCCACGAGTGGTTTTGGAGCATTTCTCATTTGAACTGTTTCCGCAGGGTTTGGCTTCAGTCGTATGTGATGATATTCAGATATATGTCCATGAAGCAACAGTTTATAGAGTTGTCTTGTGACCTGATTGTTTTTAGCAACATGGCTTTTTCACTCTTTTTTGTCTGACTGAATCCGTCGCTAGTCTCTTACAGCAGTGTTCATATTTCATTTGGTATCGCGCTTGTATATGATCACAACACTAGTGCTTACATTCGGCTCCGCTTAAAACACATCGAATGCTGCATTTTTCTTACTTCTTTCGTGGTCCGATAGTATTCCAGTTATAGATAACACTACTGATGAATGAGTACTAATAAAAATTAGTTAGATATATCAACCAGCTGTGAATTGGAATAAGCTTGCCTCATCGAAAGACGTGGACGACAGGTCCTTCAGCTGACTGTTGTAGTGACCAGCGATCGTGTGGCTTCTCTAAGGATCCCGACTGCAACCGCGTTTCCCTACTTGTCTGTTATGTACGTATTGTAGCAAAAAGACGTCCACTAAAGTACATTCTTTATTGTCCAGCTCGCTAGTTACCATGGTACGCGTGCGCTCGCGTTTATGAGTCGGCGCTTTCTATCCGGGGGTTTTCCGCTTGCCACTCCTAGTCCGTTGGTTCGATTTCGTCGAGCGATGCCTCGTCCGGTCGCTCGTATCGTCCTCCCTCTATCCACTATGAGCTTTAACCGTATTCTACGACCATGTTGAGGTATTCCTCTGAGTGTTAGAATAATCGCGCCTCCAACCTGGTCGTCCATCCTATTTTGCCTGCGACGTCTCGCCCGTTGGTCCCATCCAGTTGAACGATGACTCATCCGGTCGCCCACGCCGTCCACAATCCGCTGGCTTTGGCTTTTAGACGTACCTCCCACGCGTGTCGAGGTATTCCGCCGAGTGTTGATAATCTTGATAATCCGAAACAGTACGATTCTGTGTACGTCTCTTACAGGAGACCTGATACAAACTCAGTGCCACTTTCTTCAATCGTGCAAGTAATTGCACGCAGCAAATGCCTGCCACTCTCCATTTTTCAAGATCGTTTGACCTGTACCTTTATGAGCGTTGTTCAACGTATCCGAAGGTTATACGCAGTTTTCGCTTGGTGTACTTTTGAGTGCCGTTGGGTGGGCTGGGGCCCAACTCGTGTCCCCTTTTCTTTCCTCTCTTGTATGTTGTGGTGGAGTGCAACCAATCTTGTACGCCATATCTGCATTGGCCAATTAAGTTGTTTGACATTGACCCATATATACAGTGTCCATAACTGACTAGATTGGACTTTGTGTGTGGTGTAGTGAATACAAATCTTGCTCTGAACCCGACTTGTTCTACACTTTCTGCCGTTGGTCGCAGACTAACTTCGAACTAAGTGGTTAGCATATTTCCAAACACTACCGGAAGTATACGATTTGTTTCCAAACCCTATTGCGTTCTGTTAATCCGATGCCTGTTAGGACCACAATTCAACTGCTTACCAGGAAAGGCGTTTTAAAGTGTTAGTGGACGACACTAAAGTCTGTACCTACTTTTTCACTACACTGTACACATGTTCAATGGTGAACTTGTGTATTCAATTTATTAGCATTCGTGGGCGACAGTGTGAACTTCCTTCGAATTAGGAAGACATCCATTCGTATCTGTGTGGACTGACTAGACATGTGTGCACATGTTTGATCTCATAGCTGGAATATACGCTAGTATCGAATGAGAGGGGGCTTTGTAAAGACCGAAGAGTTTTGTCCTTTGTGCTACCGAGGTGTCATTCTATTGTTTGTTTACTTACACAGGATCTGGAATATTTGGATTTGATTTGGACCATGAACTATGAATGGGAGAAAAACTGGGAAACGTGGAAGACCGGTCGATTTTGTGAATTACAAACAACGGATATGGAGAATTTGGCTAACACGGTGTTCCGAAAACTGACAAAACTATCAAGGGATTTGAAGGTAATGTTCGGAGTGCTTGTGCCATTTTTCCATCACATGCATCGCACCGGAAATACAACAGTAACACAGGCTCTTAAGTTAGTTTCCCCTGGAGATCAGTTTGCAATGTTTTTTACTTTCTCGCCCTCATGAGGGTCGATTTTTAATACTACATACTAGTGCAGTGCTGCAAACAATGTTATATAGCAAACATCAGTTGCCTCAAAAATCACCACCTGACAGGGTTGTACAAACTGTATTTTAAAAAAAAACTTTATTTCAATGTCAATTGAATCATCAATCGATATTTATCAGCAGCTTTTAGATCTTCCCTCTGTTGAATGGACAACCTGTGACTTAATCATTGTTGTAAGGAGCTCGGAGAATAAACCTTTTCTGGAACGGAATGCACATGAACTCTGTAGATGGTACCCTCAACGCTGGTAGTGTCTAGCCAACTATCCATATACTTACAATTCCAAAATGAGCACCGTGGTCTTGAGTAGTACTCAGTCCGTCTTCATGCACAACGTTACATAATACTACCTTATGCTTGCAGTGAACAGTAACTTTTATACTCTGATATTACCGGCAAAGCAATTGGACACTTCTGGATTACACCACGGAAATAAATCTTGTTTAATTATGTTCTTCTTCTGGTTTGCATTTGACTGAAAAAAGGCGTACACGAACCAATAGATCTAAACACTGTTTAGCGTTCCTGTAACTGATCTGTTAGTGCTTAATCTAGAAGTGTAATTTAAAAAAACACGCGTACTTAAGCACACCCACACTTAAAATGAAAATGACAATACTGATGATACTCATAGATGTTTACTGGTCGATTTCTGTTGCCATGTCAGTTAGCATTTTGTAAGGAAAGTAATCGACTTGTATGACTGTATGCAATCAGTCTCGGTATATGAACATTTTATTAGTGCTGTGGTCCACCTTAAAATGAATTTGTACATTTTGTATGTGCATGTTTGTCCGCGCTCCACAAAGGAACGTAACTGGGAAGTGATCGAGATTAGCAAAGCACGCGTGGATCAGTTCCGGCGAACCATGCCTCTCATCATGGATCTGCGCAATCCAGCCATGCGCCCTCGTCATTGGTCTCAGTTGAAGATGGAAATGAGCAAGCAATTTGATGAGAATTCAGACGAGTTCACTCTGGAACGTATCGTTCAGCTCGGTTTCGAACAACATGCCGAAGTGATTCATGAGATCTCTGGTGCAGCCTCAAAAGAATTAGCCATCGAGCACACGCTGAACAGTATGGAACGGTTGTGGCAAAATTGCGAACTAGATATTATTGCGTACAAAGAAAAGAATACCTATAAAATTCGATCGACCGAGGAAGTATTTCAAGCACTTGAGGATCATCAGGTAAGCTTGGAGGGTAAGAAACTGTTAAAAGAACTGGTGAGGTTTATCGACCTGCAACAAATGATGTACATGTATTCCTCATTTAAGTTTGTTGGCCCAAACTAAGTCACTGATGTTCATTGCAGGACAGGCGAATTAGTCACATAAAGTTGAACTGTTCGAGAGTTTATGTGATGATTAGGGTGACTGCTTCAAACTGAAAAACTCACTAACCTCGCCTAAGTCAAATTGAAATAGTTACGTATGGTACCGAAGATCTAAGATTTGGCACCGGAAACATGAATGTTTTCATAAATTCCTCTAGAAGTGAAACCTCGACTGTGTTCAGCAGAATGAGGTTCAAAAGCAGTTGACGTTCAGATGCTTCTGGAACCATAACCACAATTATCAAATATCCATTAGACATTGCCAGAAACGTATATTCATACTTTTTAGACAACGGTTACGTTGCCACCCATCTCAAAGTAAATTCCGCATACATTTTTGAAACAAAATCCTACTTAGTTGTGTGGTAGTTAAACCTCACTGTGAACCAATGATTTATTGCTGTCTATGATGATGATGATGAAGGGTGGCACCTGGTTCCTGGGACCTAGCTGACGTTTCACCTTCGAGGTAAACAATTCTAGCAAGCCTTGTTGTAATTGCCCGAAGTGCTTCTACTACTTGTGTATTAAAGTGGACATTTGCGCAACTGAAGTAACTGTCGTTTTGTGCCCTGTCATCAAGGTTTTGTGCTATCCAAGCACAGCTGTTTAAACCGCGCCATTCGATTCACCCCATTAGGTTTGTACCTATCTTTGACCCTTTTGGTGGTATGAAGGATTGTCAATCTGAACTTCCACGTAATGATGATTTGGTAGACCTGCTTATTGCTTGATTGACTATGATATGACAACCAACATTGAATTGTGCTAGTGCAGGTTGTCTGTAGCCAAATGACTCATTTCCAGTTTGAAAAGATATCCAGTTTACTTGTTAACATGTTAAGCATAAGAACTCGATGGCCATGATTTGGGAGTTTTGAGATTGGAAAAATGTGAGACACTGTAGTTGATGCGAAAATCGTCACATAAGTTAATGCCGGCAAGTTCTTGTAATGAATGCCGATACGGATAAAAAACATTCGTTCTGAGTAAACAGGACTGTAATAAGTTCAACATTATTAAACCAAAACGACCCTAACGATCAATTGTTAGTAACGTGGCGCGATCATAGACTTTTCAAAGTGAATATTTGCTGAGACAAGTAATTGTTGTGTAGTTTATTGAAATTTATGCTTGTGACATGAAATAAAACATCTATTTCGAAAACTTGTTAAAATGAACGTTAATTGGCCAACCACCACCCCAAAAAATACACCTGGTTGACATTACAAACTTGATAACTTAAGTTAAGTAAGTATACACCATTGTATGAATTACTGTTAATTCCACTAAACCTCCGACCATTTAATTCGTTCATCTTCGATGATTTCGTTAACTAAGACTCACTCCCACCTTTCATTTCATACCAAGGTCCAACTTTCTACCATGAAAGCGTCCCGATTTGTCAAACCCTTCGAAGTGATGGTTGATCGATGGGAGCGTTTGCTTTCTCTTATCATGGAAACACTCGAGCAACTGCTTCAGGTGCAACGTCAATATTTATACTTAGAAACTATATTTTTGGGTGAGGACATACGTAAGCAGTTGCCGAAAGAATCCTCCGCATTTGACGTGGTACATATGGACTGGCAATCGATCACCACTTTCCTCTACGAGACTCGCAATACACGTGCATGTACCACAAAACCCGGTGAGCCATGCAGTCAAGAAACTGTTTTCGTTTAGCATTGCTGACTGATCACTCAACCGTCAAACTGTGCGTATGTCAAGCTAACAGCTGTATACTGAAGATGTATGAAATATCAATTAATCTATTTCTTATCTATCAGCATTTTATTCATGTCTTTCCGTTTTGTTCAAACGCACTAAATAACAGAAATGGCAATGTATTCCACATCCTTAAAATCGAAGAACCGTCGATTCTAAAAGTTCTAGACATTCATTCTTCCGATGGACGTATATTCGTACTACGGAGTGATCAAAGTGGCAAGCACATGTTCCTAATTCATATTACCTCTCTTGACGGTTTCATCTATTCACGTAGGATTTACTCCATCAATTTCGTCCGCTGCCATTTGTGGAGGTGTAACCGTGGCAATCTGCTGCCTTCCTTCCTGCCTGCATGTAGTGTGAAGAATGTGGTTGTATTCATTCAATGAGCCCTTTTTATCTAGCGTGCTGGATAAACTGAGCAGTCGGCTAGACGAAAACTACTTATAGTGACGTGTTACACTCGTCACACATAACGATGCGCTGAAAGGTAGGCAAATGTGAGACTCGGACAACCAGTTTAACAGCTGCTTCGTTTAGTGAAGTCAGATTCATGATGGGAATAGATAATGTGACATTGCCGAAAGTCCCGCGAACAATGAAATCGAGTAATCTGAACAGACAAAATGTGGTTTACTACGAGATGTTGATACAAAAGACTCAGTGCTTGATCAGCAAACTTGGAGCAGTCTATTAGGCACTTAAGTCATCTGATTGGCCGCATTGGACGAGAAAGACCGATAGCTCAGGATTTCTAAACGTGTACTCGGTACTATTTGAGATATCACAGTTTATCTAGTTCAAAGGTACTCAAGAGAGAAACACAAATCGAAATATTCATTTTCTTTGTTTACTATTTTGATTCGAAGCATACCACAAAGAACTGTTGATGTGATTGCACCAGGGCACTAGATATAAAACATAGAACATTTTAGCATCTCATGATACAAGTAGTTATTTGCATTTATCCTGGCCTTCCATCTAATTAAGTGTTTGAAACGTAGCAGTTGAAGAAAATATGAAATGTAAAGTTATGTTCATGTTGTTCTACCAAATTTATCTATTTTAAGGGTAGTATGTACAACTGTTTGAGAGTCACTCGGTCAGTCACTTAATCAATTTAACTGTTAACTAGCACGTTATATTGTGGACGCCTAGGCCTGACCGTTGTTAATCAGTCACACATCTAGCACTGTCACTGTCCACTTTCTTCACAGGGTTACTGGAAAATTTGAATAAATTAGTTTCCAGTTTGGAAGATATTCAACAATCACTGGACATGTATTTGGAAACGAAACGTCAAATATTCCCTCGTTTCTACTTTCTGGCCAATGATGATCTATTGGAAATTTTGGGTCAAAGTAAAAATCCCGATGCTGTAATGCCCCATATGAAAAAGTGTTTTGACAATATCGCCACACTGAAGATTGAAAAAGTGAGTTTTTCATCAATGTACATTTTGGCTTGAAATGTTTGCTCTTAAATTTGGTATCCAATACTATGTAACAACACTGCCTCAACTCAAAACTAGCACGAGGAAATTCACAATATCATCAATATGTCTGATGACGTCAAAGTAGGATTTGTCAGATTTACCTACCGACCCGTAGGTTTAGTATTGCTAATAACTGGGTGGCAGTAACTCTAAAAAAAAATACTTCTCCAGGTTATTATAACACAGTTATTATACAGCCATTATAATACAGTTTAAAGTATTCCGGCATTTCTGAAGATAGCTTAAAGGAATCACAAAAATAATATCCTCACTTAGTGAAAGACTCACCTAACATGCTGCATGGAAAAATGCCCTCATCTCAATCAGACGAGTTAGATTAACACACTGTGGTTGACAGACTAATCGAGTTAATGGGGTTAATGCATCAAACCTCGATGTTTCTTAACAACTGAATTGTGAGGCCGTTATCTTTCCAGTTTGAGCCAATCGATCTACATGCTTTCTCCTTCTACGAGATCGTGACTCGTTGTTTTCAAGCTTGGTCACAGTCATCCAGCATAATTGACATGATATTCAAAAAAGAAATCAAACCGTGTAAGTTGCTGAAACTTAGAACTTTCTATAAGCCGCAGAGAATGATGAGCGCAGGTAGGAAAACGGTCATCCAATTGAAAATAATATACGAGACCGTAATTGGCTGTATGCTGTCGCAATATATAAGGAGGAAACGAGAACTGCTTGTTGAATTGTCCCTTTTGTTACGCGCCCAACCGTTTGACCCAAAACCGAGAAGGAGAAGAGACTTGGCAACATCTTTTATTGAGAACGAGTCAGAATTAGGTCACACGCCTCTAAATATACAAAGCGAAACGATCACCATAAGTGGCCGACAAGACGAACAGCAAACCAGACGAGACGATCATAATGTGGAAGTCAAACGCAAAGCGAATCAGATGAAAAGGGTCATATATGGCAGTCAGAGCTTTAGAACAAATCAAATTACAAGGAGTATAAAAAGCAGACGCGGGAAAACAGTTCAGATAGCGCGCAGGTGTTCGAGGCACGATTGCAATTTGATTGGCTAAATGGAACCATTCTACCACCTACCGCAATGTTGCCCGAAACTGGGTTGATCGATCGATATGTTGTGACACGGCCTGGCTGCTCCGTTATGACATGCGCCTACTAACAATACTGAACTGCTAGTAAACGCGGGGACACTTGTGTTGGCCTTACGTCGTGGACTACCTGATCAAAAAGACCATGCTACAGTCATCACACAGGCAAGTCCTTTTATGCGACAGGGATTATAACTCACTGGTGTGATGTGAGATCATCTAACGTTTACCTCCATGTGTGTCGACATAGGTTGGTGGACAGATGTGAATGCTGGACACGTGTAAGTCGCGAAAAATAGTCATCGGTTCAGAGTTGCAAGGAGAATCAGTACCCAGAACACTAGTATGCCAGCCCTTGGAGTCGGACGACAGTGAAGAGGTGAGGCATTATTTTTTGTCAAGCCGCATCACATAACTTCGTTCAGCATTTTCAAGTTCAACTAGTTCTATGTTAACGTCATGCGCAGAAATTATAGCTGTGGATGACTGTAGGACGATAGGGAAAGATTTGCTGAACATTACGAGTTTGTCATCATTAATACGTTATTGTGAGATGATTTGTTATTGAATACGTTGCAAGGATTTTCTCTTAACTCTGATGAAGAACGAAATAAATAATTACTCATCTTTAAGAACATTGGGTTTCATGAGTATTGAATTGGCCATCCGAAAGCATTCATCCCTCAGAAGTTCAGCTTGGTTATTTACGACAACAAGGCAAGTGTCGTTTGTTTTTCACGTAGGTCGCGTTAGCTGGTTGCTCTGGGCTACGAGGAATACTCGCTTGCCGTTACAGTTGCACAATGAAAATCTCTGTTTACCAGTTTGTCTAATTTTCTGTTTCATACTTACAAGAAAACGAGGTCATCTAGATTGGCAGTTTTTCGCTGCACCTAGGCAAATGCAATTCTGGAAACATATTTTTGTCATGTTGGTACGTATTCCACGATTACATACAATCTATGTTCGGATCCGCCGGGTAGTTATTTCTCAAATGGTTGGTTCTGTGGTTCTGTATGAATTGATTCGTGAGTTCATGCCTTAGCGTATACCTGAGTTATAGCTCACTACCACCTATAGGCCGGTTTTTTGTTGATAAGACGTAAATGGTTTGAAGTTGAATGTTTAAATAAAAGCATATTTGTTTTTATTAGTTAGGTCCCCTCTCTTCCATTTCTTTTGCTTCCTAGTAAGACTTAAACTTTTCTCCATGGCTTCTTGACGGTTAAGAATTTGCGCAAACCAGATATGTTACTGTCATTGGTGATACTGGCCAACTGATTTAAAGATTATATCTGAATTAGAACCACAGCTTTGGATGGGTCAAGGAATATTGTAAAACGGTCAACTCGTTAACTATCACTGAGGTGTTTACCGGTTACACTATCAATCAAAAACCCATTGATTAGTGAGCAGTAATTTCACACCATTTTTCACCTGTGAATACTGTCCTGAAGCTAAACAGGACCCTTTGTTCCTTATAGTAAACTGGCCAAAGCTGTACAGTTGGACAGAAATAGTATTGTCCCTGCTTCTGGGCCTTATCAGTGTTCATATTTATAAGGACATTTCGTGGTGCTCTCTCATTTCCAAACTTTATGGTACAAACACAGGTTGTGTCATTCATGCCTGGATTCCTGAACTCAAGGGACTTTTACACTCGAATGTTTCCGTAAACGGTATGTAAAACACGTCCGGTGGCCTCTGTTAAGAGCACTGTATGTTTACTCGGTAGGCAGGACGAGAGTTTATGGACAACTAATCCGAGTGTTCATCACGTCTAGTGATGTGTTCTAAGGATATTTCATTTCTTATAGCCTGTTCATTATTGCTATGGGTGACATTCCGAAGGGGAGGGCTTGAAAGATCCTGGTAACCTTGATGTTGAGTTCCATCCTGAAGCATGAAGTTTGCAGATGTCATTGTTTCACCCAACCCCTTTACCACAGACATACAGGTAACGCTAAATGGTGATTGACCGGGCTGGTTTGTATGGAATGCGCTCAGCCTTTTGGAGGTGGAACGATTGCGACCGTTCAGTAGCACGTAGTAAGGAACGTTCGTGCTATGCGAACAGTTGGTCACCATCACTGGTCACGTACTCCGTACACCAACTAACCTCCTAGCACACTGGGCATTACGTAATAAGACTATCAACAGCTGAGTTAAACTGCATGGCAATTAAACAATGATGTGGTCATAAAACAAGAAAACGATGACCGTTTCGTTGAGCAAAGTGGGCAGGTGCCGCCTGACTGGCTGGAGTCTTCATGCTCATTTAAGTCACTAGCTAGAAACGTCATTCAAAATAGTGACATGCCATACCGAGTGGCATACCTTCTTCAACTTCACTTCTGTCTAGCACTGTTTTTATCCACTTCTTTCCTTCTTTGATGATGAGATAATTAGTGTTATTAGTGTTATTAAGGTAGACTTACGCGTTATCAACCAGTCCGTGGTCCCAATGTGAAAGGATCTCGACAGGTTCGTTCATAATTAGTCAAGTCAAGGCTGCAGACCCACTTATAGTCACACCGATGCGACCAAAAATGACTACTTTCCATATGGTCCTTTTCGCTCCAAATGAAATCGCATTTCTGAAAGAGGTATTGGATCAACACTATACCCCATCCAAAAAAGGTCCCTTTTATTCAAAAGTGAGGTAGTGACTATTAACTTTGTTTGACTATTTGACTGGAAACAGCCACTTCGTTCGAAATCTTGTGTCCGCAACTTTGTATTACATCACATTCGTAACTTAGTATTGAATCGAGACTTTGTGTTTCCCGACATGACCGTTGGGCGTAAGTTATAAAACAAAAATCAAGAAGCAAGACATTACCCGTTGTGCACCAAGGAGACACATGACACAAATACTGTTCATTGATGAACTTGACAACTCAATACAATAGACTTTATTGTTTACAATAATAGCCCCGGGTACAAAATGAGTGGTGGTGACTATTTGATACTGGATAACAACTACTTTTAGCCTGGAAACCCTCTGGTTCGAATGCAGCCGAAGCCCTGACTTTTCACAGTTGGGTCTCATCTAAATTCATAAATCTGCCACAGTACTTATTAGTAATACGAATTCTATGCTCAACAGTGGCGTTGGTGGATTCCAGCGCGAACTGTTCGAGAAATCCTGCCGGGGCAGTCGATCCCCTAGACCATTTGGTGGATTCCATATGAGACAGTGGGACGGGTGGGTAACCGAGTCCAAGTGTGAAATTTCCGAGCTCCTGGCGTGGCTTCGTAGCTCAGCTGGTACAGCGCTTGCTGCGTTGAGGCATGGTGTTTCTGTCGCTGGTTCGTATCCAGCCGAAGCCCTGACTTTTCACAGTTGGGTCTCATCTAAATTCATGAATCTGCCACACTACTTATTAGTAATACTTTTATGTTTAGTCTGATGATCCTTCCAATAAGTCGATGAATATTTCGAACAAAACACCAACGAGTGATATGGTTCCACCGTGCATTTTTAACACATCTTTATCATAAAGCTAAACTACACGCGACACGGACCCCGATTAGCTAGACTAGTTTCCGTTCAACTAATCCACCCCAGACACACATGTTGAGTGAAACCTTTGCAGTGGTATGTCATCAATATGGGTACAACGGACTCTGGACAGCGTATCTTTGCAGACTGGCATGAACAACGGTAAAGTGGTGAACATTCTACCGTTTATACACAGTACATATAGAGTGCACAAAAAAAGCACACGATGAAGATTTCTACCATCTAAACAGATGCCACGTTCAGTCAGAACAGCTAAAAACAATAAAGTATACACGATATAGACTTATTGTGATCTAACCGGGTTTTACTAGATCACACCCTGTAAGTGTGTAGATTGACACAGTCCATATTCAATTGCTACTTTGCACAAGAGCGCGGAGTGGTGGTTGTATGAAATTTTCACGATGTCCACTCCCAAATCTACACTTCAGGACGGCTTTATTAAGATTCATGCTGTTATGCTCTTTTCTATTTTCTAAACAAGTTTTTGTCCGATACGCTTGTTCATTCCATGCCCTTTCGCTGTAATTCAATACAGAGTTAGATGTACGTAAGCATTGTATAGTTCCTATAATAACCGGTAAACTTACAATGAGTTCAATAGTTATCCTTGTTCGGAGTCACGAACTAGAGAAAATAGTCTATGAAAGCTCTTGCCAGGCAGATCTCATGTGAACATCATCATCATCATCATCAT
>JTDE01000845.1:82918-124390 GCA_014338405.1 Paragonimus skrjabini miyazakii
TCCCAAATTTGGGAGACGGTGCTCAATAAAACACGCAAATACGTTTTAGCCATCAAACTTTATTCTATTCGCCTATCTTGCTAGAAAGTTTGTCCAAACTGTCAAGTTAGTCTTAATCCTACAGTCTGTCACATGATAAATTATCAATGAGAGAACCTGTTGTCGATAGTTCACGGTTTCTTGTACACAATAAACAGTTATGACAAACTCTCTCTGCTGACTATCCCGACGTTACTCTGAGAAGTATCGTAGGAAAGAGTCGTACGACAAACCATGTTCCCTATTGTCCAATTCAACACATTTTCACGCCACGCACACGCTCGCGCTTATGAGCCGAAATTCCAGTCCACAACGCAGCGGCTGTTTTCATTCACACGATCTGTGCACTTCTACCTGGTTTTTGTATAAGATTTTTACCTGCCATTTCTCGTCCGTTGATCGATGGCTCCTCCGTTCACCCATGTTGTCCGCAATCCACCCGCTATAGGGTTTGGCCACAACCTACAGCCACCTTGAGTTATTCCATCAAATGTTGGGATAGTCGCACTTCCGACTTGGTCATTCATCACAGTATAATGTGGCCAAAATCACAAAGCTATCTTTCTATGTCCAGTGACTGAATTCACGTTCCTTCCCAAATCACACAATCAGATGATTTATATATATGTGATTTGCTCATCCACTACATACATTTTTCAACTACCGTTTTCGCAGGTTCGTTGTCAAGGCATTTTATACTTTTTATTCATTTTTTGTAAACATCTATCAGGGTGTTATTGAGTACTTCTCAACGAATTTCTTGGTCCTACTGTTTATTGTTACAAAAAGTGCATGTGAGAATTTCTGTTTTGTTAACATTCATCTTCTTAAACTAATTCTCCCAAAAAATAAATTTGCATATCCTCAACAAGATTTACGTGTAGCCATTTAGATACACATCTCTCGTTCAGCCTAGTCCCTTCTTCACTAATTCTACACTTAGCTCCACTGTTATGTTGTTGGTGAGATATCAGCAGGAATGATGAAAGTAACTATTGAATTTGCCAGCTTGTGTCGTTCTTGGGATCTCTAAGATGTCTGAACACCAATGGAGGTATTTAATAATATATACCATTTTACACGGATTTCCAGCGTTTTTATCCTTGCTTTTCCTCAGCTGTTAGCTCATGTCTGGTCACTGTTGCAGTTCATCACGGTTTGTGTCACGGCGATATCCGTTAAGCCACATAACAGTTTGTTACTAAATAGATGAATGAATCAATTCCAATTGTAGTGATTAGGTCAGTTATATAGTTTTATAAACCGTATCTGGCTTAGAAGAATGATGCCCCAGGTCGTGAATATTCAGTTGGTGTATGAAAACCTTGGCTCACTGATTTCAAACTGCACATTTTTCGTCTTTCAATTATTATGTGTTGAAAGTTTTTAGAAACACAGCTACCTTGCTCATGTGAACTGGCTGAGGGAACAAACAACACCAAGAACTGACCGCATTTTTGTGAGAGTAACTACTACAGATTGTTCCTTTACATGTAGTTCTACTTTCAGTCCAGTATTGTCAGTCACATGAAGATGTAGACCGGAATGTTTGGTATTCATTTGGTGGTTCAATTTTATTGCTAATACGCTTTGATGCAGCGCCCTCAAATATCTTACATTGTTTTTAAACAACTCTAAATAGGAATACCAGCCAGAACCAACCAAACGATGGCTTGATCATCCTTACTGCAGTGCATCTGCCTTTTTATTTAAAATAAACGTTTTCCGTCGTCACTGCATTTCGTTATTTGTTATATCAAGGTCCAACCTAGACTTGGAGATCCCTATAGTCGGCTTATGGGCTCCAAGGCACAAGGCAATCGTCGAGTGATCTTGGAAGGGCACCCCTCAGACCGTGCTGGAAATAAAGCCTCGGTACTTACAGACCCGATTGCTGGTTCGAAAGTTTCAGCATCAACTACACACGGAACAGCCACATCTGTTACTGCTGGCTCGTCGGAGGCAGTTGCTCCTCAAACATCGAATTTGAATGCCGAGCCAATGTCAGCACCCCAACTGTCAGATGGGTCTGACAACCGCGCAGAGACCGATAAACCCTCTGTACAAATGTCTCCTCAAAGCTTAGTGGCACCGGACGGTTTGTCGGATGTATCCGGTTATGCAAAATTAGCTGTAATCTCACCTGGCGAAACTCCTGAACAGGAGATACAAGATACATTTACGATAGGAGGGAGAGTGGACCAGTCACGAAGTACAGATGTCCAGAGGTTGTCTACGATGATCGAAACGGACCGTTCTGCTTCCAGTGCTGTGGAAAATGGAGATAAGATAGCACGCGTGCAAATTACTGAAAGCACTACTGCTCCGCCAATACATCCAACCGCCACACAAGTGGCAGCTGGCACTCTCACTCCGACCTCATCGCATTTGGGTCCGCAAAGTACCGCTGGTAGCGCTGGCGGAAGATCCAAGCATGTCGCAGTAAATCACGTTAGACGTTGGTTAATCCTGCAACCGGTTGACTGTTGGTTCAGGTTCCGAGTTGTTAATTTCCATTTTGACGGCAGCAGTTTAATTTTTTTAATGGTGCAGTCTCTAAATTTGTATTTTACATTTCGAAACAGTTCGTTCCCTTCAGGAGTTTGAACAACACCGTTAGAATACAAAAACTGGTAGATGCAAGCATTTTGTATTGACTCATCAGTACCAAATTTATAATAACATGAAACGGTTTTTTTATATCGAACAATTAGGGGTGGGTAGGATGGACAGTTGATCGATGGGTTAGAAAAAGTCATTAAGTCCAGGGCAGGGTCAAATTCACGAACAATTGTTTCTGAACACACAGGCTTCAGTCGATTGATTGCGACGGCCTCAGCAAACCGCAAGAATCTTGAATTGGGATGACGTAATATGATTCTGAATGTACAAGCCGGATCAATGACGTGACCAGCGGTTAGGATGTGTCTTGCGATTGCGGACACTGGTTGTTTGCGTGTTTCAATAACATTGCCGTTCTTCGGTAATACTGAGTTCTGCACCCATTTATCAGCGTTTTCGGGAGCTGACCCGATCGGTTGCGTTAAATGAACTCATATTTTGTATGACAATGCATGAATATGGCAGCAGATTGTTTCGTTGTTCGTGGTTCGACCGTTCTGTTACTCTTCATCGTAACTTTCAGTATTTATTTTCCACAAGCTGTAAATTTTTCTGATTTACTTTTTCTGAACAACCAGCTTAATGTCGTCATTCACGACGCATTGTCCATGTTCTCGCTTGATGGTGAAGAGGTCCCGTTCAAAGCAAAGGTTCGACTCGATGGTCCTGTGGAGTCGTGGCTGTGTGATGTGGAAGAACAAATGTACAAAACACTCCGTGAAATGCTCCGCGAGTGTCGAGTAGCACTAAAGAAGGCTGCCGCCAAACGGGACAAATTTGTTAAAGATTGGCCCGGTCAATTGTGCATTACGACCAGCCAGATTCAGTGGACATCGGACGTGACTAGAGCGTTGCAACTGGTGAGTTGCTTGGGGGTATTCGAATTCCGTTGTACTTCATATTGTAAGTGCTAACAATACTGAGCCAGAGTTACCTCCAGTTCTGTGGAAGCTCTCGTAAAATTCGTTTTGTCTGTAAAAAAAGTAAAATTGACCAGAAGCTCTTCGATCTATTAGGCACATGTATGGGAATGGTAACTGAATATATTTGCCTGAATAGTCGCGAGACTTCTTTGACCCACCCACTGACAGCCAAGGTAAAACTATCAGCCCGAGCGTAGTTTCATTGGTTCATCAAAACAAATAGGTATACTTTAAAGCAATTTGTTTCCTTGATGAATTTGAATAAGACAATGAGAAGACGCAAATTATGTGATGTTCTCCGAGGTAACATTTCGTACATTCCGATTGCACATGGACATGTAACTAATTTTAAACGTTAGGTTCTACTGAACGGAAGTCATAACTTAAGGGATTAGACAGACAGACACGGAAATTCAAATCAAAAATATGGGTATGTTGACTACCAGGGCAACCGTAACGTCAACACAAATTGTTTTTGAACACTCAAAGGGAATTTGGACATCTAATAGCTAAGGCCTCAGCAAACGGGAGGATGCGTTTCGGTTGGCTTCGAACAATCACGGAGGATACGTCACAAACCTTGACCTTATTTCCTGTTTGGGTTTAGTGTTTTGCCTTTGATGACGTTGGGTGCTGTCCGTCAGTGTGTATACAC
This sequence comes from Paragonimus skrjabini miyazakii, assembly GCA_014338405.1. Taxonomy (NCBI): domain Eukaryota; kingdom Metazoa; phylum Platyhelminthes; class Trematoda; order Plagiorchiida; family Troglotrematidae; genus Paragonimus; species Paragonimus skrjabini miyazakii. Next base: position 87,158 of record JTDE01000845.1, read on the forward strand.
GCGCCTGGAGTATCTAGTTATTTCCAACTACTTGGGAACTTGCTCCTTGATACGAGAAGGTGGCTGTCGGTTTATCCTCCTTATGTCGGTCATACAGCAGCTACATGACTATTTGTACAAACAGTGGTATGTCACAAACGTACACTTTTTGTTCGTAGCCGAGGGGGCTGGTTAGGCTTTGGTTCGCGATATTGTACAGTTTTACAGGGTTATAGGGTCTGGATACAGCAGCTGTTAGACATCTTTTTGTCACTGTTGACCAGCCGTCATCGAGAAACGGGTGTTCTATATACACTGTCTTCTTTGGTGCCGTTGTGCTCCTGTACCCTTGGGGTGATATGTCATCGACACAAGACGACTGTCACTCATTTTTCCGACTTTTTGTTAGACATTTCCGTTTCACTCCTCTTTCGAGTTACTCAAATGTAAAATCAAAACTTTAAAATGGCTAGATCGAACATGAAACATGGAATGCTCGGTCGCCGGATTTGACCTCTATACTATCAGACTGAACATGTACGCGTAGCAGTGACTTACCCCAGCCTCGGTTACACCCATGTCCGTCAAAGTCACAGAATATTCAAGCTCTCCCCTGAATTTCTATTTGTATACAGTCGTTATGATGACTAAATACAGTTTGGCAAGCCGTTAGCACTTTGTTTACAGGAAACACTCGAAGTTAGACTAAAATAACATACAGTGTTGACAACGAAACTGTACGTCCATACTTAACACATTTCGAGGAGAGCAGTGGATTCAAACTTCCCCGCTGAATTAAACCACTTAAGATATCGGCAAAAAAACTATAAATGGAAATCTTTTGTTTTCGGTCACACTGTAGGCGAGATACTCAGCTTTTTGGTATCCATAAGCACATTATGGTGATATCCACGTAGTTCATTTATTTCAATCAGACGCTGTTTGACAAACAAGCGCAGAAGGCAAGAACGGAATGGGTGATGAGACGCCGTTTCTGGTGTGGTGTCATGTGGAATAGAATTTTGACAAACTAACTGGGTTCACTCTGTGTCATCGCGATGGGAGACATTATATGGAAGATAAGTCGTTAAGCACTTACGATACAATTCACGCACGCACGTTTGACACACAAATCAGCCGCAATCTACTAATCCATCCTTGTATACAATAAGTCATTTTGTGCGTAAACGATGGGTTGACTGTGCCAGTCAAGTTAACAAATGAGACAACCGATTATTCGCAATCTGTATTCTTGTTTTCTATTCGGGATGTGAATTCGGTCAGGTGAGCATTTTTGGTCTTATTGTGGGGGTCTGTCAGGCAGGTAGTGCGACCATTCCAGCTCTCGGCGGAATACCCCAACACAGGGGGAGGTGCGTTCAGAAACCCACAGTGAGCGGATGGGGAACGGCGTGGGCGACCGGATGAGTTATCGCCCGACCGGATCGGACCAACGGGCGAGACGTGGCAGCCGAAACAGAATGAATGACCAAATTGAAGGCGTGATTATTCCAACACTCTCAGGAATATCTCGGCACGGCTGTAGAGTACGTTCAAAGCCTACAGTGGATAGACGGAGGACAGCACGAGCGACCGGACAAGCTATCGCTCAACGAAATCAGATCAACGGACGAGGAATAGCAGGCAGAAAACCCCCGGCTAGAAGGCGCGAATCACACACCTAAACCGGGTAGAAGTGCACACGACGCGTGAACGGAAACCTGGGGGTGTTGTGGACTGGAATGCTGACTCATAAACGCGAGTGCGCGTGAAGCATGTGAACTAGCGTGTTGGACAATAAAGACTGTGCTTTATTGGACGCCTTTTCGCTACATTATGTGTGTACATTTAATAATGCATCCAATGAATTCCTTCATCGATATTCCAACAAAGTTGTCATTGTATCCCATATAGTTCATGATAGTCGTTCCGGCAGAACCAGAAAAAGGCTGGCAATGGGACGTAATATCATGCGCAATGATATTTCCATCGAATCTCATCGGTGACAGTGTATAATGGGACAGGTGGCAAGGTGAAATCAATCGGGTCATGTCTAAGTCAGACAGTCAGGTGACCAAAGCGTATGCTTAGCTGGGCACGTAACCCGAGTCTCAGCAGAAACATGTATGAACAAACCCGCGTTTATTGTTCACATCCGTAATTTGCGTAATTTGTCCATGCTACGTGGCTCGGATAGGTCTATCGATTGTAACCTCGTCCAATCAGAACACAGCTGGAACAGCCGACTAGAACAGCAGTGACAAGTGAAAAATATATGATCCGGCGAGTGATACAGATCAAACGGAAGACATGGTTGGAAAATCCAACCTAATCAAATGGGGTTGAAAGAACAATAATCAGTTATCACTGATTAAGATGATAGTGCAAAATAGGAATGTGTCGGTTGTTAGGTCTTACGACATATTAGTCAGACTAAAAATGCCTATTTCGAAAAGAATTCGAAAATGACTTGAAAATAAAGAGCAACATTAGCATCGGTACCAACTCCGTTAAAGGTAGTTCACTAACTAATCCTGGGCGTACAGGTTGGGATTCAGTCGACGTAGTGAGACAGCTTCCGCGATGTTGATCACTGGCTGTAGTCTGGGTCCGAAGAGTATTCTGAAAGCGATTCTCTGATCTACTGAGTGTCAGGTCCGAAGAAGGTGTTTTGTTACGGCACCAGCTGTACAACCAACCTGTGTATTCGAGAGCCACTTCGATGTTTGTTCGTTACTACCTGTGCCGTGGCACCTCGTAATTCTGCCGAAGTATCTACTTCCGCATGCACAATAACATATGTATGCAATACTGAATAGGACGAAAAGAGGCATCAAATCCTTTCAACTTTCTGTTCACATTCACGGGTGAATGTTAGCTTACTGGGTAGACTGTTTAACAGCTGGTGAAAAGCTGTTACCTGCCAATGCTCGTGAAATGCGACAAAAACGTCGTGACACAACGTGTTTCCAATTCCTGACCACACTGTTTTAAGTAACCCATAAATAAGTTTGCCAACAATGGTCCCAACTGACTGCCTATTGCAACTACAGATGCTTATATATAAACAGTGCCGTTGAAAATAAACTAAACGTCGATTGTAAACATTTTTAGTAGCTTCGAAAGCCTATCGATAAGAGTGTCAGTTGTCGAACCGTGCTCTAGCGGCGAAACTGTGAATAATGGCTCAACATCGAAAGAAGTTATTACCTGGTATGGAATGTTCCCGATCAATTGTACGAATTCAGAGGTGTCCCCTAAGTTGTGCATGACCCATTTGTACCTCACGGATTAAACCAAACTGACCAAGCTCTGGCAAGTTATTGGTGGCAACATAATCAGTTGTGAGTTTTTGCACAAGTTTTTAAGTTGACGAATATGTTCTCTGCTTGACAGGTATTGATGGCTTACAGGCATTTCTGTTGTACAGGTGGGCGAGATTAACCAAGCTAGATGTGAATCAAGCCGAAGCATCTGATGCAGATGTCATTAGCGACTTGAGTTGACCGTGTAGACATTTAAATACTATCTGTATGTTAATTGAATGATTCCTTTTGGATGGAACACTGACCTTCATCCCGACTGATAGTCTTTTTCAAACGCATCAGCGGGACCTAATGTTTCAACATTTTACTCGCATGTCTCCCGGTAATACTGTTGAAACAAGTCGGTCACTCCCATATTTTTGGATAGCTACGTCATCCCTGAATTTAGAAATTCAGTTTTTTTTTCGTTAGCTCAATGACATTAGAATAAAGTTTGTTTGGTGTGCTGATTGTTTCCGTTTGTCATCCGTACAATCATCATCATCATCCGAATGACTCAATTTCTCTGCACCTCTACCGAAATTCAGGTAAATCAAAGGCAGGACAAGAAACCATTGAAATCTCTTCGACGTAAACAACGCGTTTTGTTGGAGAAATTCTCCGAGATGATCAGATCAAATCTTACTAAAATTCAACGTATGAAAATCAATGGTCTAGTGGTGATTGAAGTTCATCAGAGGGATATCATCGAAAAGCTTTACAAGTCTGGATGTAACGATATCAATGCTTTCGAATGGTTGAGTCAGCTACGATTTTATTGGGACAAGGTGAAAAACAGTTTGAAGTAAACAATTTTGTTGTCACAACTATACTGGTACACAAATTATGTGGAACTTATTTTTGCCCATACTTCCTTTCTCACCAACTGCATTAAGTTGTTTTTGTTGCATCCATTCCCTTTGTACAAATCGAATGTAGTGTAAATCAAACGAGAATCTGTTTCTCAATAAGGGCAAAGTGAGCCATACTCAAATCCACATCCGTGTGTGTTTGTGTGTGTGCGCGTTTAGGCACATAATTGTGACATCGATTGTGTTAGCCTTGAAACAGGCTGTCTAGAGGAATACGATTTGGACAGGCGTTCAAAAGTTTAATGAGTGTTAGCTGTGCGGCAGTGAATTCACGATGTGCACGATACGCAAAGTACCTGTATATTTCATAGGTTACGGTGGCACTGTCATACGGCGTTGACTGCAACTCGTGATATTTTATACTTTATTACTTTCAAGTTGACTTTACATACTCGGCTGTATTTACATTCTAGCCTATGCAGCAGGCTTCTGATGATGTGTTCTGTCGGGATTTCTTTTTGAATGTACCCACTGCCTCTCCTGTGTAAAGTTTAGAAAACGAACTAATCGCCCATCAAAAATGGCCGTTACTCCTTTGGATCTACACCAAGAATCCGGTAACTCCCTACTGAGGTCAACTACGATACAAAGACTTTCATGCCCTCACAAAGTAATCGTCACACAAAATGAGTTAATTCAGCATTAGTCAGCAGCTAATGTGGTCGGGTGTTTGCACATTGTGATTCGGTCGTGCAGTGATCAACAAGGCTACCTCATGAAAGCGTGGCCGGAGTTTTAGCACCGTCCGTATCATGGGCATGCACTATTGGCGAGCTCTAACAATAGCGATGCTCCAGTATAGTGCTTCTTTTCAAAATTGGTTGACTGGAAAGTCTATAGAGAAACGACAACGAAGATCACTTGTGAATGATGTTCAATTTCTACAAACCAAGATCTCTACCTCTCATCAGTCATTTTTATACGCTTTGAAGTGCTAATGAAATTAATGCGATAATAATCTATACAATTTCGCAAAAAGTCAATTAGATTTGTGCAGTTCTAGTTCAGTGATATTTAGAAGCAAAGAATTAATCAATTATCGGAAGCATTTGATGCTTTTTTAAATGAACGAAAGTGAACGATTCTTAGCCATAAAGGCATTATATTACGTTTCTCTCTACCTCTTTATTCTCAGGAGCCAGATGATTGCTTCGTGCGCCAAACCAACACCTGTTTTCAATACGGTTACGAATACTTGGGCAATTCTGGACGACTAGTAATCACACCTCTCACCGACCGATGCTACATTACCCTGACAACTGCGCTTCACTTGCATCGTGGCGGTTCTCCAAAGGGTCCAGCGGGGACGGGCAAAACGGAAACAGTGAAAGATTTGGGCAAGGCGCTGGGTGACTACGTAATTGTCGTCAACTGCTCGGAAGGATTGGACTACAAATCCATGGGCCGTATGTTTGCTGGTCTGGCCCAGACCGGAGCCTGGGGATGTTTTGATGAATTCAATCGGTCAGTTTTTCTAGCCTATAATTGCCCAACTAATGCTGGCAGTCAGTGTAACTAACACATGGGAACACGTAACACCAAATAACTGCATTTGTGAAAACACAACTGAGTTAATGTTGATCGGCTCTGTGCACGGCATGTGACCAGTCAGTGTTCGCATTTAGACACGGACACAAGCATGTGGAGCTGATCGGCTAACCATATAGCCTAAGCACAATTCTAATACATGATCAATGTACCAGTCATAGAAAGTAGGCGTAAAAAACATTCTTCACAAGCTAATGTTTCGAACTCATATTCAATTAGTAAGTGAATGATAGACGAGTGTAAGGCTGATAGCCGAATTTCCCAGACTCTTCAGGATTTTCTCTCCCGATATCATTCAAGTGTCAGCTTTTCTGATGAACAATTATGAAAAAATGGTGTAGCACCTCTCTTCACCATCACAGTGTTAATATGGAAACATGGCAAATCACAAGGAAAAAAATCCTGTCGTTCATATACTACTTCTGCTATGCAGGTAAGAGTCTACAATAGTATCCTAGTAAAAACATTGCCTACAATTGGTAACAGACTATTGTATGGAGTCCCATTCCACCGACATCTGTAAATGGGATTCAGTGTTGTTGCTCGCCTCTGTATTCGGGCTCCGTGACTATCAACTATCAAACTAATATAGTGATTCACAATTTGGCTGCTCTAACTAGTTTCACACTTTCAACTAATGCATTTGATATGAGGAAGCATCCGTATGAGAAGCGGACCGTCGCCAATACACGTTACTAACTATTGTCTATAAGTTGTTTGCAAATTATGCATTCTCGACTGCTTTCAAACATAATCTAGACAGTCGAAGACAGTTTAGCTCTCCTGGCAACATATAAAACGTTTTCCAAACTGTTTGCTGACCTGATATTAATGCCAGCTTGCTTGTTCATGTTAGAACTTTGAATAAATGGAAAGCTTCTTTGTTGACGACGAAGTTCGCGTACTTTTTGTGACCCTGATATATTACCACATGCAGACGATTAAGGCTCCCTTGTTGCATTTTACCGACGTCTCTACATCTGTATGAAAGTTGCACACGGTCATTTTAATATGAACGCGAATTACTATGTGGGCAATGTTATGGTACTTTTTTAGATCCTCGTTGAACTATGGGAGCACTATCTTAACACACCTAACTTTTAAATTTTGTCCTCGAGACCGACTTGATACACGTCCGAGCGAGGTGAAACTGGCTTTCTGTGTTGAGAGCACTATGCTGCCCTGAGAAGTTCACCCACACAACCTAGGCACTAGAAACCAGACTATCCCAAGTGAAAAGCTTTGACAGCTTTTTATTACTGTTGGTCAGAGTCAACCTGATGGCATGTTTTAAAGTATGGCATAGTTCAACGCATTGCGAACACAACCGCATTGAAAACCACGGTGTTTAAGTGACAAACCAAACCACCTGACCGTGTCTGAACACTCAGCCTATCTGAGCTCGACGTACGACATGGCACTCATAGCAGTTGTGAACTAAAATGAGATTTCATCAGATTTCTTCTGTTTATATGGTCTGTTGAGCAACGCCAAAGTAACCACAATGAAATGTGCACTTCTCGTTTTCCCGTAAACCAGCATAAATATCGAAGTGTTGTCAGTCGTAGCGCAGCAGATCCTCTCCATCCTATCCGCTTTGTCGATCGCTTCACAAACTTCCAGTCCGATGGAAAAGACACGATTCATGTTTGATGGACGCATGCTTCAATTGGTCTGGTCTTGCGGTATATTTATCACTATGAATCCGGGCTACGCGGGACGCACAGAGTTACCAGACAATTTGAAGTCCATGTTCCGCCCAATCGCTATGGTCGTGCCCGACTCATCCATGATTGCTGAAATTACTCTGTTTGCCGAGGGATTCGGATCCACAAAGGTATAGTTGCTTGCAATTCCTTGACACTTTAGAACAACAACACTATCTTTTGAACGGCTGTTTTCATTGAAGGAACCCAGGAACTCTATTCTTATCACTTTGTTCCCTATGATTCTTCCAAATCTGGCCAACTGCGCGTGAACGATTTTCGCTACAATGGTTGTATTCCCTGGAACAACCAAGTCGTCGTGCTCGAGATCGTTCAGTTATCTTCCGTTAGCGTTTTTCTCTGAATGTGCTGTGACCAGCCACGCAGTAAATGATCGATCGCCGGGATGACCTTCAACACTGTCATACCGACACACTCAGCCCGTCATGCACAAGAAAAACGGCTCATCTCACCCAAGATCGTACTGGATGATGCCTACGTAATCCGTATTCGGTATAAAAGAGGGATGCCTCAAGATGACAACATCAAGTATCCTCGTGTCATGTCAGACTGTAGGCGAGCCCTATAACTTTCCGGCATCCTTACGAACAAAGCTAAGAGACCGTATTTGATTCGATCCAGACAACTTGTACGCGCACCATCGAGCGAGGAAATTCAGGATACGAAGGGATTGCGGCCAGGCATTTACATGAATTATTTTCAGTCTGCGACTTTCATGGGGACGTTCGTATCTATCATGCTTCTGGAAGCGTGTAATCTATGAGAGTAGTCACCCTCACAACACTTAACACACGTTATACAGCTTTCTGCACGCAGCACCCTAACGGCCTTTCAAGATCGATCGCGTCTGGCTACCGTTGCCACTGCACAGGCTTAAAAGTGCACTGAGGGCGCGACATGCCCTGATTGTGTCTTGACATCTTATGATGGCATCGCCGTCCAGATTATGCTTGCGTGTCAGATGGGTCTTTTTACATGCACGTGATGGGCTGACCGTGCCAATCCGACTGAAGGTTGAAGGTCAGCCATGACGTTCGAAACTTTACATCGACTAGCTGTGTTTACCGCTCGACTGACTTTTAAGGTGAGTTGTCCTTAGGTCTGCGTAGGATTGTGGCGAATCGAGAGCCGTTTCTTTTTGTTTTATGTCCATATCTGTCAGACGATCTTAACTGCCTTGCCAATTGTTTGGCTCAAAGTGAGTAGGGTTTCACCGTCCCATACGGAAAAACAAAATTAGTGAGGACGTGTCCTTTTGCGGCCGTCCAAACAATTTGACTCGTGAGTGGATCATGTGAGCCACATGCAGACGGGTAGCCTGCCCCACCATCGGGTCGCGGAGGCTAAGGGGCACCAGCCGTGTGGCTATAGTGTTGAGGCCGCGCCCGTCAAGCGAGTGTAGTGCCCAATTTTTGTCCAATCGTGTAATCACGCATATCTTCTAATGTTCTGATCCGATTTTACTGATGTTTGTACATACTTTCTCATCAACTCTGTTGATTTACCAAGTGATGTCGGTTCATTATCATAGACAGCAATACATCAGTGGTTCACACTGATGCTTAACTGCCACACAACCATGAAGAAGAAGAAACAAACCCTGTTCAGGAAGAGAGAAGAAAAAAGAGGGAGGGGAGGGGACCTAACCACTAAAAAAGAGCTACGTCTACAGTCAAACATACAACATCAAGGCGCCTACACCTTGCAAACAAACAACCGAGCTGTAAGTGAAAGTAAGGCGTCATCAGCAAGACAGCTTCCTCATGGCTTTCACTGCCCCGCGTCATTAAGTGCACTCACTTCACAGACAACTCGGCCAAACAACGACAACATTCACGCCACTGAGCTCGGTTAGCTGCCATCTCACCTAAAGTTTCAAGCCACCGACTCTCTGAGTCGCGAGGGCTCCAACCCGGGAGACGAACCCGACCTACAGCGCCCAACCCCTTCGTGAACGATTTCATTTGTCTACGCCAGGTCATCATCTGTCCACCTCGCCCATTGCACCAATCGACCGCAGCGTCTGCAACCAGTGCTCGGTGTGGCAGACGACTAGCTGGCATCCTTAGTACATGACCTAACCATCTAAGTCTGTGCAAGTGTAAGGATTGAACGAAAGAACTCGTTTGGCAATCAGTGCCAAACACCCGCTTCCTAACCTCCTCGTTGCTTATTCGTTGGTGCCACCCGATACGAACGATTGAACGCAGACATCGGTGGTCAAATACCTGGAGGCGGTTTACGTCCTCTACTCTGATCGGCCATGTTTCGCTGCCGTAAAGTAATATAGCCCTCACTGTAGTCTGATATACGAGACCCTTAAGTCTTAGGGAAATACCTCTCTGTCGCCATAGGTGCCTCAGATTAGTAAACACCGCCCTAGCCTTGGAAATACGCGCCTCAATTTCATTCCCTACACCTCCACCGCCGCCGCTGATGCAGCTTCCCAGGTATACAAACCGGTCAACAACTTCCATGACTTCATTATCTAACGTCAGAAATGAGTCATAGGTAACTTCCGACCAAGCATACTCCGATTTGAACGCGAACTCGCAGTCTCAGTAGCACTTGTATTCCCATCCAGGAGAACATTGTAGTTATATTCTTTCCAATCCAACAACAGTTTTTCTCACAGTTAACACAGTTTCTGTTTTTGTGTGTATATGTGTAATAACCTACTTGCGAATTATTTGTGCTTTTAATCTCCGATTTAACGGCGACTTGATAAATATTCACTCTTATAGTTTCTCTTACGTTTGAACCGCTTGCAACTGAATCATTTCGTCCGACTGTTTATCCGTTGTCCTCTACCAGACTGCAGTGCATGGGCTGTGGCAAGCTTGGGCATTATGGCTAGATCAAGACAAACAAGAGCTATTTATCAGCCGACTTGTATGAGTTGGATAAAGTTCATTCTCGTACCTTACGCAAATATGAGTGCTCACCAGCCCTGTTTATATGATAAATCGACTGAGCCGTGGGAGTTGTGACTAGTGGTTTACGTTAGGATCAAGAGGCAGATCCCAAATGTGCATCGATGGGTCGGAGCGATCACAGGTTGCTATGGGAGTTCATGCTATGCACACATCCGTCTTAAACTTGCAACCAGCGATGTGGTCTTTGCGGCTAGCGTCAAGCACGAAAATGGGATCATCCAGATAATTTTGAAAGCATATTGCTGGCTACTGATTGTTGACTAATGAGGCTTCACGAAGCTTATTAATTTACATGTGAAGCTTATTTGTCAAAATCGTAAACAATGACTTAAACTCGATTTGCGAACTGCAGTGGATAAACAACTTATATTGGAGGTTGTAACTTTTCATGATCACTGAGTCCTATTCACTAACCGAAGTACTCGTACACCCCTCAGTCACTTAACCATATCTTGGTCGCGATAGTTTTTTTCTTATAGTAAAAAAACCGTTTCCAATTTTATGGAATGTGAAAAAATGACTGGAGTTCGTTTTTGAGTTGTTAACGGAGGCGGAAATAGAAGCAGTCAATTGGTTTTGTAGAGTAAAATGAGTTTTGCCGCACCGCACGTGTGCTTCAGCGGATCATCAAAGTTCGGAAGCGATAAGTATCACTGGATTTAGATTACAGTAAATGGAACACCGCTTGAAATGGTTGCAATTTTCGCATTCCCACTGACCTTTTAACAAGTCATTTTGGTAAAGGCGGCACTGGACTAGGGGTTTGCTGTTTTTTCATCCCGTCAGCAGATAATATATTCGCCACACCCGGGATTTAAACTCTGCCCACGTCTTTATGAGACACTGGCCCTCATGTTGGACACAACCGATCCATAATATACAGGTGGAGTTGGATGCGCTACTAGCAAGCTTTAGCACAACAGTCGAAATGCGGTGTGGTGTTTAATCCCGATAGAAGCTGGCTGAAACTATTAGCACCGTGAGACACGTCTGTAAAGGGAATTGATTGGACGAACGTATCGCAGATGGCTACGGCCAATCACTGTAGGCAACGCAAGCAAACTGGCAGATCAGCGCAGTGACCAATCCGAATGGCACGTTGACGCAGCATTGGATTCTGGCTTAAACTTGCGTAGGAGTAAAACAAGTTGTTTAGGTTGATCATCCATTAAACGATCTACAAATGGAGATGAGCCTTCGGCATCAACCGTAATTATTCATTCATCTTCTCTATAAAATAGGCAATAGAAACTCAGTTTAACTGATATTTATATGGTACCACAAGTGCTGCTTTTGAATGCGCTTCTGTATATAGCAAATTTTCAACAATGTCTTGCTTCACTCCTAAAATATTCAACAGAACAGAGTCGCCAGATCGAATGACAGCATCATTACACCTCATATGCTAATTTCAACGAACCTCACCCGTTTTCGTCCCGTTGCCGTCACGCATACAACAAAGGATCTAACGTTGTTGTGACCGCAAAAAAACTTGACCTGCGAAGTTGTTTGTTGCACGAACTGCTCTACAGGTTATGCTGAAACATAGGACTACGAACACGTACACTTATTTGCACGGCTGCCATGCATTCACACACATTGGGTAGCAATACGTTGTCACTCGCCCTGGTGGCACTTTCTCCATAAGGTTTACACACTATTCCGAAATTCACTTTTGGTCTATCGTCTTCCTGACATTGAGGCTTGTCCTTTAGTTCCAGAGTGTATGAACTATACTACTCACAAGCGAGACTGCCTGTTATACGACAATGTAACTGGACTCCATAGGCTCAGGTTGACAACCACAAGCCTCAACCAGTTCAACTGGGCGAGAAGTTGATTAGTACAAACGAGCATGAACTAAAGCATCACTCAATCACTTCCACATGCTGCACGGTTTTAAATGTACTCTGCATTCTACTGACGCTAATGTTTCGATGTCCATAAGTAAAAACTGATAGATGGCTACAATGGCTGGACAAGAACCTAGAAGTTTGCTTTTTCTTAGGAGTAAAGTAGGCTCAGTGATTTGTGAACGTAAAACTAAAATTCTCACATTATGAACGAGTTTTAAGTTAACGATAATAATTGCTAAAGGTATTCATCAAATCGCCACTTTTGAAGAGAAGGTTGTTAAGGACAGCCTCATTAAACACCGCACAAACCTGCTTGAAAACTTGGAAAATTTGTCAGCAGGAAGAGTTCCGCACAGCAATGCCCACTCGGCCTATAATCTATCACCAGAGCGTGGCGTTAACACACTGTAAAAACGGCACACGGTGGATTTTCGTTGGCGAAGCTGAATACCCTAATTGTTTCGTTCGTTCTGACCTAATTTCGTCGAATAATCGGCTAAATTAGGCCCTTGATGGCTTCCCATAGATATGTGATGATTCCCTACAACGATCTTGAGAAACGAACGACACCAACTACACTGAAATTTGAACCACAATGCTACATTACTGTGGAACAACCTAACAAAATAGATAAGTAGATTACTTCAACAGTTTCAATCGTCAAATCCTTCACAGAACAATAAATTACGAATTGGTGCCGAATAGACTAAAGTTCATGATTTATTATGAAATGTGATATTCATATCCAAGACTCTTCTTCCAAATGATTAACAAGTTCATGACAACGAGAGTAAGCCATGTTCCAGAAATGGTGTTGTACCATTCTAACAAACTGCAATAATAGACTAACTGTAATTCTCGCGGTGAAACAAAAAGTCTACCATTCAAAGTAACTGTTAAAAACATGATAAGTGAAGAGACGGAGATGGGTCAGCTTTTCACATGCTTGAACCTCAACAGTTGATACAGATATAGCTTTCGTCTATAGAGTAATTGGACGTATATTATGTTGAGAAAAAGGAGAACCTTTTGAATAGTTTATAGGCAATCGACGACTGGGATAATGAGCCAAACTATGTTCATATAAGTTCTGTGGCTATTTATGTTATCACACTTGTAAATCGAGACTTGACATTAATAAAGTATTCTGTATATAGCGGTGTCTAGGAGAATAGCGCTTGATTTGAATCTCAAGTTAACTCGCAAAACCGAGGCCATTTACTCTTAGTGATTCTATGTTATGATGTCAGTTAATCTTCAGTTAGTTCAGGTCCGGAGAAGTCATAAATCACTAGAATTAAGCTAAAGAGGTTACCTTTTATCCTAAGTTGAGTTGACAACCTTGATGAAATAGACAAGTTGCGTTCTGTTATTCCGTCTACTGCCCTATTATTTGCTCATTATTGTGTTAACATTTCACTGAATCAGTGGAAACGACTTTGACTTCGTTCGTCAGCTTTCCGTGTATCATAACCAAGGCATACAACACTGTAAACATATTCAGCATTGAACAACACAGTGACAGTTTTAATTTGAACATCATCAGTACCTAACAGTGATAGTTCTTGTATCAAACTTTAGGGTATACTTCGAAAAGTGAGATCAGAAATGTTGTACTGTCCGATCTATATTATGACAGTTCTCACTATATCTTTGGAAGTGTTTATGATAGATTGTTAGCTTTACAAAATCGAATGCAGGACATAAAATAGCATACAATGAAATGTCCATCTTCTCTTGACACACGCGTCTTTCCACTGCCAGCATAATTGAAGGGTGATGGTCAGTTCTTCTTGAATGCACAGGGTGGGTCGACGTTTTTCAAGTGGCAATCACTTCGGCATAGGACTGAGGACGAGAGTTAGTTGTCGAGTTGTTAATTTTGAATTCATGAGCCTTACTGGGTTGGTTGTGGATCGACAGTAAGGACCGTGTGATGACTGATGCAGGTTTTTCGTAGGACTGAGTGATGATAGTGACGATCGTCGTAGGGCACTTGTACCAACAGACGATTAACATTTCATTTTAATGTAACCTGAATGTAAGTCACAAATGAGTGCAGTTATCACACCCCCACAGATAGTTCAGCTAGGATTTTTTGAAATGAAACACTATGCTCAAACTGCGTTCTTGCTAGATCTCGTCACTTGTGTTGTATCTTTTCCAGGATCAGGGTTTGAACTCTGGTCTACCGCGTTGATCAACATATCATTGATCTAATATTAGACACAATCGACTCATCACATACAAACACTCCACCAGATTTGGTTTTCAGTGATGTAAAATGTATATAGACCAATATCCTCTACTACTCATCAGTACTTTGCAAGTAGTTTTATGTCTTGGATTTGATTGGGTGAATGTAACAAACTGTAGCAATCACTTGCGAAGTGATTCTGCTTTTATCTTTCAACTTCTCTAAAGGAAATAAATGCTTCACGCTCTTACTTCTATTCAGTTGGTCAGACGCGTTCAGTTGCTCGTAGGTTACATTGCATTTTTGATTTATTAGGAGCTTTTGGACTATATGTGCCGGTTGACCATCCTAGACATTAACCATCAATTATTCTCGAGAAATGTGAGAATCAAATTGTCGTAGTTATCTCTATTTTCCAATGTAATACAACAAGCTATGATAGCGCTCATCAGTTTTCACACAATTATCTGAAGAACATATAACTCTAACACGGAGATATAAGGAGAAAGTCTGAGGACTCTACATGCAAGATCCCTGTATCCAAACTCGTATATTCAATGTGCATCGTTCTACAGCTTGCAAACGAGTAACCGGCGCCAAAAGGTTTATACTAGACGGCTTTCTTTTAGCTACCACTGCCATTGCTTCATTAATTTCCATCACCTCACACATATCACGGCCAAACGGTGACAACCGCTAAAGTAGATTAGCCGCCCTCGTTACCAACATCTCTTGCCACAGACCAGATGAATCACAAGACCACTAGCCGAGGGGCGAGCATGACCACCTGGCTGCCAAGTTACTAATGACTAACGTGTTCATATCCCGTCAGTACGGATGGATTCGGTTCTCCTCAGAATGCCAGCTTTGTACCGAGCAAGGCAACAAGAGGTAATTACAATGTTTTCTGACGTCCACCTTCTAACAGAAATCCCACGACTGGCTTCGTCCTTGTTTAGACATATTACGTACAGTGAGGACGAGCGATCGAACTATACTACTCACACTACCACTGAGTGGTCAGGCACGATCATGTATTTGGATATTGAAGTAACCGGGGGGGATACAATGAAGGACATTAGAGTACACCCTGGTCTGAAATAATGTTTCCGATATATGGACTGAATAGTAGTAATCGTGACGTCCTTGAATCAATTTTATATGCGAATGAATAGGTTTGTTTGTTGTGATGTTGAAGCGTATACCTCATGTAATGATTTTCCGAATAAACAATTCTTGCGCCATTCGCGTTCTTGTCCCATAACACTAGATGTGGTTTGGACATAGTTCGAACCGGTACTCATTCGTTCTACAATCCAAACCTCCCATCAGCTTGGCCTTCCGCTCTATGAACATCGGTTGTGACGAGGCTGTTAAGCAAAACGTTTTGTGACTTGTTCATACTCCGTCGATATGAATAGATGTAGCCCACTCGGGATGCCAGTTTGTGCTAACCGTTGCTGTAAGTGTAGAAATTGGTCATCACAAAACGTCCCAGTGTTCACCCTCAAACGGGGTCTGAACGAACTGCACTTCAGTTAACTTAATCGATCCATCGCAAACGACACTCATGGGATTGGTAGTTTATCGAATATGGGCCTTATCTGGTAACGTATTATAGGTCGCCATCTTGAATCCCGGCCATTAATCAAAACATAGAGATAACCGTACGTACACCGTCGGTTTCGAGGGCGGCAAACATTAAATATTACGGCATGAAGGACAATTTTGGAGGTCAAAATCCCTTTCGATTGGCCCTGTGGCGCTCTTTCCTGTGACCCCGTGTAACTAGGCCCTTGTTATTGTTATTCTCACGATCCGCGTCTAAAAGTGCTAATTCTCCAACCTACCCACCCCTCAATCATTGAATCTCACGCATTTGCCCGCATATCCGTTGCTCTCTGTCAGTCGTACTCTCCCCACCCCTGTGAATACAGCCACCTTACCGCCGGTAGTGAAAGTGCCAACAACTAATCAGTCTGTCGGAAGGCCGGTGAGTTAGAACACATAAAACCGACCCGGTCGCACTTCATCGATTCGTCTTGGCTAGTCGGTCGCCTGTGCTAGCACCTGTCGTGCATTTGGAACCCTTGACGGGCAATTGCGGCCAATCATTGTATCTCATCCTGCGTACGCAAACAAATTAAAGTTTTGTTTCCGTACTTGATCATATTGTTCAGATTATTAGTACCACGTTTCTACTCGATTTAGTTATCATATTTGGTGTCGTTGGTTATACGTGCGTCGCTCAACGCTCGTCAGCTAGTGGTGGCTGCCAGATTATCAGGTGATCATCTCCTGCATTACGCCAGTGAGCTAGGGGCTTTATAAAGGTGGAAGATCGAAGTAAACGACTGATTTGTATAGTTAAACTGTGCAAACCCATGTATCTCAGAATTTGGTTGAGTAAATATGTCTGATCTGTGTTGCGAAACTGTAGTCGCGAAACTTCCTTCCTGATTAGTCAATGACATCATCCGAAATGTGCAACTGAACACAAACACCGAGGGAGTGGGTGTTTTGTACATTTGACGTCCTCGACCGTCTTATTCAGTTGAGTATTACTGATCACTGGTCGAGGATTTAGTTAATTTCAACATCACTCACATTTGATCGTAGCTTTCGCATTCATATGCAGTTTCCAGCCAACCTTCTTCAAAAAGATGCGCTAAGCTGGAGTTTCGCTCTTGTTAAGGCTCGTCAGTAGTGCATATCCTTGAAACGGTCAGCACTAAAAATCCAGTCAAGTTTTCATCCGGACGCTCAACCACTTTAGCTTGTGAGTAATGCTCAGGTTGCTTGGTCGTCTTGGTAGGAGACACTGTAACTGTCCTGCTAACTCTAATCGATAGCCCCGCAACTTCTGAGTCAGGTCAAAATCTCTGACTTCATTAAACCTTCGAAATGATATTCAATATTACTGATTGGTAGTCTGGGATATAATTAGTTTCAAGTTAAACATCACTTACTTGATCGCAGCCTTCGCAGTCAATTATTGTCATATTCATAAATCGATCGCAAGTTAGAGTTTTGTTTTTGACAATTCGAAGGTTCCTAACCGGTAAGGTGATTTCTATCTGAGTTCGATTGGTCCCATCAACCAGTCACAATATCTACATGCGATTTGATACCAATGTTGAATTACCCCCAATTTTACTTTCACGTATCCCTGTTTTTGTGTTCAACAGCTTTTGGCCAAAAAGGTGTTTACACTATACAACTTGACTATACAACAGCTGAGCAAACAGGACCATTACGATTTCGGTTTGCGTGCGCTGGTTTCCGTGCTTCGATATGCAGGTCGCAAAAAGCGTACGAATCCGACTATGCCAGATGAAGAGGTGTTGTTGATGTCTTTAAATGACATGAATTTGGCCAAGCTAACTTCCGTTGACTTGCCATTATTCAAGGGGATTATGGCCGATCTGTTTCCCGGCGTGGAAACACCAACCAGCGACTATACGACTGTAAGTACAACCGGAGACTTGAACGTCTACGTTAATTTAGCAATTTAGCGATATCGATGTTGAATCTTGAAATCCGTAATGATTAGAGTGTTGAATCTAAGTGCCTTAAGGATGATAGCATATACCTTTGACCGTGGTTATGCTATAGACAGTGTTGAATTTCATGTCTAATGTTCTGGCTTACGTCTTATCTTTTGTTCGATTTGTGTTTAATACGATATGCTGAGTTTTGTAATAGTGGGAAACAATTTTACGAGTCAAATTCACGATTTTTATCCGTCACACCACCTCAATTCAAACAACTGTAGCACTGTCTATTCTTCCTGTTCATAGCTCCACTTATGGAAAGAATAGTTCAAATTGTCTAAGAATGGTTCAAGTGATGTCTTCTAACTGTGATCCCAGTAATATACTCACCATCTTATTACATTGGTAAATTTTGAAGTATTGGGCCACTCATCCTCTGTTAATTGCATTCATGCTGTTCATGGTATTCAGCCAAAAACTTAGTTACAGAACATGATCTCAAATCGCAGATCCATCAAACTAGTTCAAAACACGAGTCTACATACCGTGGATGGATCATGTAATGCCCATCTTTCTTTCAACATCTACGACCATTTTGCCGTCTTTTCCTCCATTCCTCCTCTCCTATTCGTTAATCTTTTCTATTTCTCTTTACACTTTTTGCGTTCCCCCCCTCTTTTTTCTTCTCTCTTCCTAAACAGGGTTTGTTTCTTCTTCTTCGTGGTTGTGTGGCAGTTAAGCATCAGTGTGAACCACTGATGTATTGCTGTCTATGATGATGATGATGATGATGTGTTGTATCTCCAAATCCTACGGCAGTTATTATAGAAGTTTGTGTATCGCAACGTCTGCTCTTTCACTCCTTCGACTTCCTATTAAACGCACTCGATATTTGATCTTCTGTTTGCTGGAATACAGATCAAAAACGCTGTAGAAGCGGCTTGCCAAACGATGAATATACGCATGATCCCGTTCCTGCTGAACAAAGTGATCCAATTGTACGAGACCAAGAGCTCACGTCACTCGGTTATGCTAGTTGGCAAAACGCTGTCTGGCAAATCAACCACGTGGCGTGTGCTTCAGCGTATCCATAATGAGTTGAACAAAGCTGGTGATCCCGGATTTGAACGCGTGCAAGAATATCCACTAAATCCGAAATCCTTGTCTCTCGGAGAATTGTATGGCGAATTCAACCTAGCGACTAACGAATGGACCGATGGTGTACTATCTTCGCTGATGCGACAAACTTGTGTTGGTAAGCTTGAGCGCGGACATTTGGTTTGTATACAAGTTTGGTGTGGTTCACTCACATATCGGTATATGAGGAAATCTCTATCCATCAGGTAGATGGGTTCTTTTGATGGGTTATTTTATTAGAGTGATAGGACGAAAGGTGCACCAGACGTTAATGTTCTTTCTTGCTTAAGGGAAATACTTCTCAGAAGAATCTTAATCTACAATTCATTGCTAATGTCTTAAAACGACTGAAGGAGTCACGAATAGTGCACAAGTGGAGCCACGGTTAACAAATAGTTTCAAGAGCAATTTGGGATTTGCAGCAATCATTAGTGCCACAAACCAAATATTTTTCTAGGGGTCGTGTGTAAATGACTGAAGTGTCTTTAGTTCAAAACGCAATCAACCCGTAGTAGCTATGTTCGTGCCACAAGCACGCAACGCAAACCATGAAAACATTAGTATAAATACCGTCAGAGAAATACATCCATGGTCAGTCAACGTGGCTGTAGCAATGTAGCCGCGTGATTCGTGGAATATAATGATCCGACGGCAACCTTGATACACACATATATTACTGATGAGTAGTCGGGGATTTGGTTAATTTCAAGTCGAACATCGCCTAGCAGGTTTAATGAGATCGGAGGTCTCGACCTGTCTAGGAAGTCCTAATCGCGGGGTTATCGATTGGAGTTAACAGGACAGTAACTGTGTTTCCATCTCGAGACGATCGGGCAACCTGGTCATTACTCACAAGCGAAAGTGGTTGAGCGTTCACATATGATAATTCGGTCGTGCCTAACGTGAAGTCAATGGCGCAGTGGTAAACACGGTTGCCTCATGAATAGCGTGTCCGTGGTTCAAGTCCTGGCAGTGGCGATGATATGCACTACTAACGAACTCTAATGCGAGCGGAATTCGAGTCTAGTGCTTCTTCTCGAAAGGGGCCGACTGGATAGTCTATGGGGATGCGACAGCTGCGATCAATTGTGGGTGATGTTCAAATTGAAATAAACCAAATCCCCGACTACTCATCAGACATCAGACTTCGTTTGTCAGGGAACGCTGATCACTACTGAGGTAATCGCTATTTGCTTAAGTAAGCCGACCCTATGTATGTGGAAAAATGCATTCAGTCGCCCTAGTAGCCTTGCCCGATCAATGCAGAATTAGCTGACACCCTAGTACACTTCAAATCGTGACGAAACGAGGCAACAGTAGGAAGTCCATCCTCATCGTGGACAGCAACAAATCAACGGTTAGCCCTTATGCTTAACTTCCATACAAACTTGTAGAAAAACGTAAGCCGTAGACAAGAGGAAAGAAGAACAGGGGAGGAGAGAATCTAACTGTTGAAGACAATTAGGTGTATATCTAAACATGCAACACACTTCACTGACAAACAACCAAGTCATAAGTGAGAGTGAGGCGTTCTCAACAAGAAAACCCTCTTATGACTTTCAGGGCCTTGCGAGCATATGATATTTACTGATGATAGTTATGTCTAATTTTACAAATTTGACGGTTTAATAAGATTCTGTTAGAAACATATGTTTGCCTCGTCGGTTGCTCTACAACTCAGTAGAAATTTACGAAGTTCACTATTCCCGTCATCTAAGAGTAGCTAACTAAAATTGCAATCTTCGTATGACATTGATGAGAAACACTCACATCATGGATAGTGCCAATTCAAACACTGATTGTGGAACCCTTGTAAAAAAATTTGTTCATTTAAACCTAGCCAGAAATTGACCAACCAAAATTAAGCCGGACGTTTGTGTATGATAATCCAGTCGTACTTGATGTGAAACCAATGGTGCAGTGCTCAAAATGGTTGCTTCATGAAGGCATGACAGGAGTTCAAATCTTGATCATGATAGAGATGTGTCACTGACAAGGTCTAACAAGAGTGAAACTGAAATTCAGTGTTTCGTTTTAAAGGAAAGTAGGCGAATGGTCGGTGGAAATTCGAAATCTGTAGTCAAACGTGACTGGCGTCCAATTTATTTTAAACAATACAACCATCTTGTGTAATTCATGCGCACTCATATCACGCATCCCAGCGTTATTCGAATTTTTGTATGGCTGGTTCCCCGGCCTATTGTCGGTGTGATCCGAGACTTTTTCAACGATCACGGTTGTACTGAAGTGAACAGAACAGGAGCAACCCAAAGTTTGAAATTCAGTTTGTCATGTTCGATGGAGAGTTTCAACCTGACCAAAGCAGCGGAGAGAATAGCCTACTCCAAATGCTGGTACATTGATGTACGATGAGACGGACGTTTGCTCATTTGCTTCTTCGTGGTCAGACGTGGCAAAAGGAGTTCAGCCCAAGTGAAAAATTTGTTCACGTCAAGAAATTCCCAATTTTCTCAGTGAGCAGAGTGAACATAATTGCTGGGGATTAAAAAGCGCATGCATAAAAACGCGTACATCGGTGTTTGATTACGAGGCAATGTGACGAAGTTTGTGTTACCAGACTCACCAATTCGTGCTGCTCAACTATAAGTTATTGAATGTCTTAATGGAATGTAGGTGTTCTTCACTAGGCCATCGGTGAGTAAAAAAAAGAACAGGTGTAACAAAAAAAGAGTCGTGCTAATCAAATGTTTGGTTTCACGGAAGATGATCACGGATATTCAGAATGACCACTACAATATTTCACACTACCAGTGTCCGCAAAGGACAAAACGATGCTTGTAGGTTGTAGAAACGATACGGAAGGTGTGAGGGTGTCCGTAGTATTAACCGTTATGTGGTGAATATGTTGTAACTCGAAATACGGCTTACGAGCGCGTAAACAGACAACAGAATAACGGTTAGTGAAACGGTAGATAACGGAACGACGTTCAACGGAGCTGAACAACTGACTGCGAAATATGCACGATTAATACGTATTTTCCCGGCCAACCCAACCACCCAATGCTAACGAATGAATACAGAGAAAAGACAGGCCTCCGGACAGAGTCACCTTCTGTCACTCAATCCGAAGATGACATGGTCACATATTTAAAGGGTTTGTGGCCAATCAAGAAACATTGTCAGAAAGTGGACCAGTCAAAGATTCACGCAGTATATTGATGTCTCAATTAAAGGACGTGCGTGCGGGCTGGGTGCCAGCCGGTTTAGAACACACGTGAAGGGTGAGGTGGCACATGACCATGCCGACAATCAAGGTCACTTCAAACAGTAATGTGTTAGGCCATTGCGAAGGCAAATTAAACGGTGAACAGGTGTACACAAATTTTCCAGTGTGACTTTAAGTACTTTGAACTGTACGGAAATATGAAACAAAAACTACCACTACACAAAAATGGTTATTTAAACACAGGAGAGTTTCAATAAACATGGTCAAACAACTTCACCTAACTCATTCATTCTTTTCCGTACGATGTGACCATACGAGTCTGAGTAGTATCCACAAACGACTACGAACAGTTGAAATGGGTGAGCATCATCATCATCATAAACAGCATTACATCATTAGTTCTCACTGTCACCTACTTATCATACAACCATAAATAGAAAGCAAATGCTATACTGGAACAGAATAGAAGAAAAAAGAAGAGTGGGAGTGATCTAACTACTAAAACTAGCTACGTCTATATTCAAACGTTCAACATGAAGGAGCCTAAATCTTGCAGTCGTACAATTGAGTTATGAGTGAAAGTAAGGCGTCATCAGCTTCCTTACGACTCTCACTACCCCGCGTTATTAAGTGCACTTACTTCACAGACATCTTGGCCAAACAACGACACTAATTACTCCAATGAACCCGGTTAACCGCCATCTTACCTATTAGGTAGTGTGTGTGGGCCATAGATAAATAAATACGACTTATTAGCTAATTATAACAAAGAAGAGTACACAGTTGAAGATTGAGGTATATAATTAAAATAGGTGTAATCGTGGGAGTGATTAGAAATAAACTAACGTACAATGATAGATAATGTCCGGGTTGATAAATTTGTGGATAAACAATAACCAAATGTACGTGGTGTGTACCGGTAT
This sequence comes from Paragonimus skrjabini miyazakii, assembly GCA_014338405.1. Taxonomy (NCBI): domain Eukaryota; kingdom Metazoa; phylum Platyhelminthes; class Trematoda; order Plagiorchiida; family Troglotrematidae; genus Paragonimus; species Paragonimus skrjabini miyazakii. The sequence continues at coordinate 110,319 of JTDE01000845.1, forward strand.
GTGACCACGTGAGTGCGATTTGGTGCTTTAGGGTTATGATATAGCTCACATTCTCGTGTCCGTTGGCTTGGAGCGTTATTGAGGTGTTCACCGTCCGAGACGCGGCTTTAGGAGTTATGCTGTGTTACTCATCTGCGAGCTTAGTCCTTTCATGTGTGAACATCACATGCGTGTCGGTTTACGCATCAGGACTCTCAGTAGATACGCGCGTGCATGCGTGTGTATGCGGCATTGATACCCACAGTATCGATGGCAAAGGGTTCACTGTCTTTCGAGTGAATAAAGCTAGAAAACACTTAGCGGTGGCTGTATGTTACTCAAACGACAGAAAGCTCTTTTACCAAACTTCATTAAAATTGACAGATTGGTAAGAATGTGTGATAGTTGATGTCTCGTATTTTCCTCTGAACTCACAAAGCAATATCCCAACATACCAATCTTCATCGGTCTATGAACTGAAGTTGGACTGAGTTTTGTTAAGTTCTCTTGTCGTTTTGTTGGTATTGAAAAAATAAGGTGTAAGTTTTAAACTATTTTATTTCATATTCTGGTACATTTATTTAATTTTGGTGTTTCAAAGATGAAACGTCAGCGTTGAAGTGGCTTGTATTCGACGGACCAGTGGATACCCTGTGGATAGAAAGCATGAACAGTGTGATGGACGACAACAAAATTCTCACACTCATCAACGGTGAACGCATTTCCATGCCCGAATCTGTAAGTCAAACTAGATAATCATTTTTATAGCCTCTCACTGCATAATGCTTGGGTAGTAAGATTGAACAAATCTCTCGTTATGTATGACCTCCCACTGATGATGCACATTGCTAGAATGCACTGATACCCGTCCGCCGCTTAAGTTTTACTGTGTTGATTTGGACAGTCGCATTCGGAACATGATATTTAAACGCTTGCAAGCGCTGTGTTTATTAAGTAACGAAAGGTGCACTCGAACAAAACGAACACGTAACACAAAACAGGGAGCATTTAAGTCAAGCGGTACGTAGGTTTTACGATCAAGTTGACCTGTTCGTACGGTAATTCGTATATTGCTTTACGCGTCGACAATTTCTTACTGTTACGTTTGTAATCTAATCTCTCAAATTAAAATGTGATACCGATCAAACTATGCACGTGCTTTTATGGTCACATTTAGAACGGGTAGGGATGGACAAAAATATATCAATGAACACCTGTTAAATTGCATTCTTCGAATTGTAAATTATCGTAGCCGCTTAACGTCGATTAGTACGCGTCAGCCTACCAAAAAGAAACTAGGATAGGTAATTTACACATAGATAACTTGTGATTTCTGGTGACCAACGTCCACCAAATGATCTACAGTATTTGATAGTACCTCTGAAACTGCCTTGGTTGTTACTGGTAAAGTGTATGTCTGTCATTCAACTTCGGAGCCTATCTGCACGTAGTTTGAGTCAGTGACCTTCAGGACTGTTAGCAGTACTTTAAAAACTACATGTACGGCTCATAAGCATGTACGTCAACTTCAACCTTCAATTTTTTTTAAAAATGTTCCATTCTTCTGGTTCATGCAACCATGTGACAACCCTGGTTTTCGCAATTCAAAATTGTAGAAAGGTTTACGTTTACAATCTCCCACAGCGTCATCAATCTTTGTGAGCAGACCAAACTTTTGATCCACAACACTGTTTACAACTGGACTGTAGAATCCTGCAACTACTCTTTTTTCTTTCCTTTCAGGTATCACTACTATTCGAAGTCGAAGACCTCTCAGTGGCATCCCCAGCTACTGTGTCTCGTTGTGGTATGGTTTACAACGACGTGAATGATCTTGGTTGGTGGCCCTTTGTGAATTCATGGCTTGCAAACAAACCTGACAAGACATTGGCCGAGGAAACCAAACGTCTTTTTGAAAAATATGTGGAGAAAATGCATCAGTTTATTAAACAAAATTGTCAAACATTGGTTCCAATGAGCGAGACTAACACTGTTATTTCATTATGCAAACTATTTGATGGATTGGCTACTCCGGAAGCTTGGGTAAATGTGCAGCCATTGGATTATCAGACTGCAGCATTTTAATTCGTTTCTGAACAGTCTTTGTGAAAATTATAATGGAGCGATACATTGCAATTCCAAGGGTTTGAAGACTGTCGTTAAATCTGAACTTCTCGAGGTTCTAGCATCATACATTGAGTTGTGAAATTAAAATCACGGAGGTTGATTCTTGTCAAAAAGCACCGTACACTTACCATTTGGGTTACTTCATTTCTGTCCAGAATACGAAGTTTCTTACCACAAACACTATGAGTTAGAACACTTTGTGATACTCTCGTGTTAACCATTAAATTCACACAAAAAAGGCATAAACATGAAGCAAGTAAGTATATAGCCTGACAGTGTTCTATGGAAAACAAGAAGTTTCAGCCCGTTTAATGGGATCGGTAGTAGTGCCGGACAGAACAATTTGCAATCCATACGATCTGGGTCTTATTTCTACGTCATCCCATTTGATGGTAACGTTACCTATATCACGCATTTAATGAATTTGGAATGGTAGTGAATGACAATGTGTGTATAATAGCAGCAAATTGACTCCTAGGATAACACAATGCCACGGTAGCACATCTTTGGGGTTCTTAGATTGGATAGAGACGCAAAACACGTGTTAGCACGCCAACACATTGGGAAGTAAAGGTGACCTAACGGACCGGAACTGTAGCCAATTATATGAAGGGCACTTAGATTTTTGAGGTCAGCTACGGCCAACTATAGCGTTGTCTAAAAACGCTATCGGTTCAACAGTGCACACAACAGCTGTCTCATACGCAGCTACAGTTGACGTCTGGGCATACCGCATTCGCTCTGTCAGATGACCGTGAATGAGGCCGCCTTGTGCTCCTTCAGTCTTTCTGTTGGTTACATGGTTCTCATTCGGTTTAGGCTAATGTGACCTGCTATAAAATTCATAGGATCATCACTGGAGCAGAGAAGTTCAATATACCCACAAGCGTGCCTGTGCCGTTAGCCTGAGTTTGCGGACTTAAATGTGCTTACCTATGCAATCGTTTACTTTGCCATGCCTGATTAACTTGAAAAAGCTTGCAACCGTAGACATGGCTTGGTCTCCATGCCCAAAAATCTCTGATTTTGATGCCAAAAATCGGTAGGTATTGTTTCCCCAAGCTTTTCGGTGAAATTCAGAAGCAGAACGAAAAGCTTCCCTGTTTGATGACTTGTAACGATAATCGGTTATGGATCGAATGTGTTGTTGTTCTCCCTTATGCAGTTGACCTATATTATACAAAGTTTTATTTCGCTTTAGAACTAGTAAGCAAGTTTACTGATGTAGGACACACTTATTTTCGATACGAGAAAAACACTACAGTATATAAATATACATATCACTTGACAGGTTGACCCTGCAGATACTGACTACTTCGTTCGTCTACTGGAAATGACGTTCCAGTTTTGTATGATTTGGTCTATCTGCTGTACTGTCGATGAGGATGGACGGAAAAAGGTTGACGCCTATGTACGCGAAATGGAAGGCAGTTTCCCAAACAAAGACTCCATCTACGAATATTTTGTAGATCCCAAAGGACGCAGTTGGGTGCATTGGGAAGAGAAATTACGTGCCGGTTGGAAATATGCTACAAAGTGAGTATATGGACGAAATCGATAACGGACGTTTTCAAATTTCATGTGTCTGTACTTGTATACGCAAAAATATGTTTTACACAAATCATGCTCAGTGGCAACTGTGATCATATTAACCTGCTACAGGGCGCATGCATTGAACCATGTGTAATTTCATTCATATACCACATAGCCTGTGTAATTTTGAATGTCCTGGAGTAGACATCATGCTACAATACAATTGATTGTACATTTATATTGTCCCCTACCTCTTCATCCCGAAATCATGAAATCGAATGACAGAGCACACAATGCATCCAAATCAAAAACATTTACACTCTTTCTGCACTCTTATCTTTTATTTCAGTGAACCATTCTACAAGATATTGGTTCCGACCGTGGATACGGTACGCTATCACTTTTTAGCCACTCAAATGGTTACCAGACATACACCAATCCTATTGGTCGGTCCTGTGGGTACGGGAAAGACTTCATTAGCGGTGAACATATTGAACACTTTGGATCCAACCGAGTGGTCTACTCTCACCATTAATATGTCCGCGCAAGTTAGTTTTTTTAAATTTATTTTTGGTAGAACATTGAATTTGACATGAAAGACGGTACTGCTACTGCTGATGTACGGAATGGCAACTTGCACAGTTACAGCCATGAGACATAGAAATAGGATTCAGTTGTCTGGTTTAGTGTGAGAAACGAAAAATCAGCAACACACAGAAGAACAAAGGACAGGTTCAATTTAACAATGTGAAAGTCGATTTATTCTGAGGATGAATTGATCATTTACCAAGTGAATTTTAGGCATGAGGCATAAAATGATCCCTAGTAAAAAAAACTCCCTTCAAGTGAACGATGCTCGCCCGGTGTATTTGACCAACAGTGGATTGTACATTCTCTGTACAGCAATAGCACTGACTTTAATGCAAACGAAACATGTCAAGAATAATTTTGATGACACTCTGCCAATTGCCAACTATAATTAGCACGTTAAGCGGTGGCATGAAAGGGCATTCTATGAGTCTTACAAAACATGGAATGTGTGAGTGCATCTGTAAGTTACAACTAGATTGACTGATAACCTGATTTATCTTACCGCACATTTTGTTTCATTGACTGCGTGTTCATCGTTCGGTTAATCGAAGGTAATTTTTATTTTTCCCTACTTTGTGGGTTTCCCTCCAATAAACCGCTTATCAGACGTCATCTAACAATGTGCAAGACATAATCGAAGCTCGTGTTGAAAAGCGCACCAAAGATACCTTTGTTCCTATGGGTGGAACAAGGATGCTTACCTTTATGGACGATTTCAATATGCCGGCCCAAGATACATTCGGGTCTCAGCCGCCCTTAGAGCTGATCCGTCAATGGCTAGACTATGGATTTTGGTATGATCGTATCAAACAGACCGTTCGACGAGTGACCGGCATGCACTTGCTTGCCGCTATGGGACCTCCTGGTGGCGGACGTAGAGTTATCTCCAAACGTCTTCAAGCTCGATTCAATCAGATCGTGATCACATTCCCAACAGTAAGCTATCTTTCATCTTACCTTATTCATTTCATGTGGATTAATAACACGCAGTATCCACAAGACACTTGAGAATGTGTTCATTAATGACGCACAGAATCAAAAGTGGCTTCGTTTATAATGGGGGTGATTTACGATGTCTTTTTTCCATCGAGGTTTGAAATCCTCTGATTGAAAAGAACGTGTGGCAAACGAGCTTGCTTTTGTATGCAGATGTTCGGGGTAGTTACCCGTTTAATTCCTCCACTTGTTATTTACAACCAGAGTTGATCAAGAGAACAGCCTCAAAATGTTTATATTGTATGTTCGCATGTAACACCAAGCCTGCACATGAAACCACAGAACCTAGAATTTGATAGCAATCAAAATCATGCGAGGCAGATATTACAACCAATCATCGACAACTTATCTTACGTTCACATGGACAGAAAGCGAGAAACCTGCTTTGTGTTTAATTAACTGACCGACTGGTATCTAGAAATTATCGAGCAGAATTGTAAGGTTGTTGCTGTGTGACTAAAGTTGTCGGCTATTTTGAGTTACATATCTTTGTAGGACTCGTACAACAGGACCGATGTTCCAAACTTCTCTTGTGGACAATTAGATTGTGACAAGTGTCTAGATTTATCAGAACACTCGTATTCTAATGGTTTTCCTACTACATTTTATTCACCTATATTTTTTATACCAGGACTTCAACTTGAGGCGAATCTACGGTAGTATGCTCACACAAAAACTATTGGAATTCGAAGATGACGTCAAATCAATGGCGGATAACCTGCTCAGTGCGTCGATTGATTTGTATAATGCAGTTGTGAACAAATTCCTACCAACGCCAACAAAAATCCACTATCTGTTCAATTTGAGAGATATTTCCAAGGTATGTAGTTTCTCCGTCAAATTTTCCTGGGTGTTAGTAATTTACCGTAGGTGAAGAAGATTAGAACTTAATGCTATAAACCCGAGTTGAACTCCGCGATCATAGCTCATCTTTAGTATATGTACTTATTTGTAGTGAAAGTTGTGCTCTGACCCTTCTGTTTGTGAAGCGCTCATGTTGTAAACTGTACCGTTGATCTTACGCCTGACGTGACAATGTCATCAAATCTGAATGTCCTGATACAAACGCTCTTGAGTAATTATTGGACAGTTCGATTGTTCCAACCGGAAACACATTAACCGTCTTTTTAAGTCTGGTCGGTGACTGATGAATGCTCTGCTTCTTACAGTTGCATGACGATTAGTAATCAGTATCAATCTTCGATGTGCTGCTGCCAACGATTAGTAATTTAAGCTGATTGCCAGGAGTTGGGGGACTTTCAGACAGCCCGACAACTGTATCAACGCGCCTGTCTATCAATGTTTTGACTATTTTTGAGTGGCTTAGTTTGTGAGTGTGATAAACTATCTAAATAAACACTCATGTGATTTGCTGTAGAAAAAGTGATATTCGGGTCTTACACTCGAGATCGCAAGACGCCGACAGAAAAATCTACCCGAATAACGCCCAAATGTGTACGATGTTCACCCTATGGGAAACAACCACCTTGCCAGTATTACAGACTCACTCAGCCGAAAGACTGTTCACATTTTAGCAATGGGTAGTATTGTGTCTATCAATGTGCACAATTGTCGGTTTAGCCCAACATTGACGGAGGTAACGTGTTGTTCGCTCTACGGCCAATCGGATGTGATCTTAATCACGTTACAGTGAAGACTTCCACCAGTTGATCGAAGGAATCGATGTTTTGTTTCATCGTCTTAACGTATGGACCACAGAATTGCATTACATGATAGAAAATGAAACCATTTTTTGATATAACTAACACGTACATCTGTAGTTGGCTTGTATCAACGCGCACACTGCCAGAGTGCGTAAAATTATATCTGATTCGTACCAACGTGTCCATTCTGCTAGAGTTGAAGGGCAATATATAAGCTCCCTTGGTGTATTGAGCACGCGGTACCCGTCCTCCTTACAACAGATAGTTGTAGGAAACTTTTCAGTTATTTGTGGAAATTAAACCAACTATTTTCAAAACTGTGTAGTTGAGTGTGCACCTCTGTCACTCGAGCCAAACTGACATCTTTTAGTGAGTTTTTCAATTAGTTTCTTGCCATAAACATACGCATGCGTCCGTAGCCACTGTACTGCACACAGATGGTGGTTTTCGATCGGTATCCGGCGCGCAGTCTGATCGATTTTCCAAACACGCAAAATTGCATCCACCACGTGTTTCTCGGAGTGTACCTTGATCTGCAAGCCTTACGTCACTCAAGGCTGCGACATTAATGTCGTAGCAACGTAATTCCACGGCTTCCGGGCTGTCGGGTATCGCACTGATTTAGCAGTGTACGCACATTCCACTTCCCAATAGACAGCGTTTTGCGTCCACGGGCATGTCCCCGATTGTTTTAATGTACTCCAATCGGAGTTTCTGATTCAGCAGTTTGACATACAAAACTAAAGAGAACAGGGTATTCTGGAGATACTTTTTCTCACTCTCTGACTTGCGAAACAACGGAATACACAGGTTACTTGGGGGACCCTGATCAGAGTCAATGGCCTAAATGTTTGACTGATTTGGTGGTGAGAAACCAATGTAGCATATACGCACGGAAAATAAACTAGTATTTCATTTCGATTACTGTTGCGCGTAATAGATGTATTGTAAACTTAATTTAGCTTACGAAGAGTAGTGCGAGTTTTTCGACCGTCCAGTATAATAAGCTAGCAGTCACGGCTATCTGTTGACCTATCGAAATGCACTTGGTTTAGGGTATCTTTTCTAATCCTGTCTTTTGGTACAAAGAAGTCAAGTGCTGTAACCATGCGTGTAATTATGCCGTATAGTCATAGGCTTGTGTCTCACTGCCTAAGCAATTCTATGCAGTTTGCAATGTGACTTACAAACATATGACAACTACCTTTTGTCTGACTGTTGCCTTTTTGCCTATTTGTCCTCGTGGAAGCCGAAATAATCAAAGTTTTAATAATAATAATAATAATAATAATAATAATAATAATCCTTTAGTTCAGCGCAATATCCAAGCCTGACCATCACACTAAGATGGCAGAAAATGTCAGCGCACGATCAGCTTTATATGATTGTTCCATATTGCCTGGCTTCCGCGGATAACATAATGCCATCGCTCTGACCTACCATCAAAATAAAGCGGAATTTCCGGTAAGGTTGAATGCCTAATCTGTCTGCATGCTCTTATCTCTCAGATATTCCAAGGTCTATTGCGTGCCAGTAAATCTCACATTGAGACTCGGACATCAATGCTTCGCTTGTGGATACATGAGGGGCTTCGTGTGTTCTCCGATCGTCTGATCAACGAGAAGGATCGCTCGGCCTATATTGAGTTAGTTGGAGATGCATTGGCCAACTATTTTGACCAAACGTATCATGCATTATGTCCGGCTCGGCAAGCACCAATCTTTGCGGATATTTTGAACTCAGAAGGTGAATATGAGGATATTGTGGAATTGGATCGACTACGCAAGTTCATGACAGATACGCTGCGAGAGTATAATGAAACGCCGGGCACAGTTCCGATGGATCTGGTATTGTTCCGTGATGCAATTGAGCACAGTAGGTCAACAGGTTCAATGTAGTTGATTATCTGTGGCTAATAGCTTATTCATATTCATGTTCTTTTCTTGTGATTTGTTCTCAGTTGTTGTAATGTGACGTTCTCTATTCTCAAATAACTCGAATAGGACATCTTCATAAAATGCTTACTCTACTAGAAGACCACTAACACCATGTAAAATGTATTGCGGAATAAAATCCCGTTCGCATTTTATCGTTTACTGTGAAAAACTAGCGCGTATAACATAGGGTTGTATACCAGTACAGTGCAGTAATGTCCAAGATAATCAGTCAAAGGCCGGACTGATAAACGATGTGACAACCGAAGCGTAATCATCAAAGAAGCTGCTTTTAAGAATACTATGAGTACTCTTAAGCCAATACAATGTGGTGAGTTTTGAACTTGATTGACCTCATCAAGTAACGTTACTGCGGTAGGGAGTTTAACCAGATACCATTCAGTTAATAGCCAAGTCTATTGGCAGTAGTCGGCAACTGATACTGCAGTGATCGTTCGTGATAACGTCATCCGAAGGGTCGTTCCAACCTACTAACATTTTTTCTTCGGATGGACACGCTTCATCATTTGACACCAACATGCAACGGCCACTGACCCTATTCCCTTAGAATTCATTGTGTTCATAGAAGATTTACAAATTATACGAAATAAACAATACTGGCATATAAAGAACAGCGGAGTAACCTGAACTGTGAATCCCAACTGCTGCAGAATACCAGTGAGAATAAATGCTGGAGGAAATTCAAGGAATGAATTAATCGCAGGGATCCAAATCACAAATCTATTAAACCAAGAGACGAAATACGCAGAGAAGAACAGCTGACCTAAGTTAATTGCATAAGGTCCAACACAACTATACTCGTCCAAAAGGACTTTGAAGGAACTGACTGATTCCTTCAATGCATTCGGTATCCTCAAGTGATGACATTATCACGACAAACTTTGTGAGAACGTTCCAGAACAAACAGACCCAGTCAACGCATTAGTGCTAGATCAGTGTGGCTTATTTGACGTTGTTTCCTTAAGTTAAGTTTTCATGATCAAAATCAGATTTTGCCATGGGTGTTGTGGTTAGCAGAAGACCTGGTATGCTAAGATCAAACCACATTGGATATTTCGATGTTGCACAAGGTGTATCTTCTCTTGAGCTAAGAACGACAAGCTTGTTCATTTTGTTGGAATGAACGCACATATAGAACGATTATTATTGAAAGCCTTCCCGACCAATGCATTCCAAGCAGTCTGGTAAGCTACTCAACCCAATTACCAAATCAGGGTTTTTGTCCATTGTGATGGAGTTTAGAGGCTTTTTTGTTTCACCCCAATGTGCCTGAACCCCTCTGAATTGAATGGAAGATTCGAGACAGCATATCAATTAATGATTAAAAAAGTACATCATACTTTTTCAGTGAGGTTACAAGAATGCGTTGTTGCTGTATAAATATCTGCTTTTGTGCGATCTCTCAACATTATGCCTACTAACATCCTGTCCGAATATCACACCGTGACTTAGTTTAAACAGCACACACCTATATTTTCTCTGTATACTTATCAAATTGCCGTAAGTGATCATTCAACTATGTTTAATCGAACATTTGTTTATAGCTTGTCGTTATCTAATAAGATGGTAGATCATATGGATAGCCATATTTATTCATCTCCCACTCGATACACTCAGACAGTCTCAATAGTACTGTCTTAGAATTTTTCCGTCATAACATTTCTGTTGATGTTTTACTCAGTGATCATTAATTTTTAGCTATTGTACACCAATTTATCCCGTAGACATCATTTATTTTAGGTTGGTTTCACGGCATTTCAATCGTTCTTCTTCATTCCATTCACACTTATTAGCAATCTTTGTACTTATCTAAGCTGTTCAGCTGGTCAACTACGGAAGTAAGAGCTAGACTCGTGTTTTTTGAGTTCGTCAGTAATGCGTATCTTCCTCCGAACCGAGAATTACATGCCAACCTTCTTGGTTATGACATTGGCGTGCTAAGCACAACGCTAATCATTATCTGTCTGTTGAATTACGCTAAAATGTCTCCCTGTATATATATTATGGCCTTAGTGGAATATAAACTGAATTGGATGCTGGCATTTGTGACTGCTATATCAATTGCTTGGCCGTTATCTTTTGCTGTGTTCAAGGAGTAAGAATGTTTCACTTTGCTTAGATGTGTTTAGCATAAATCAAAGTCTAAACGAAATTTGGTGCCATGATTTTGAGTTTAAGCTGTGTTCCATTACCCTGTATTCGAAAACCCTCCACGGTTGATATCTACCCAGATTAGTTCTCATTCCAAATTATCTTCATTTGTTCAGCATGCAAAATTACGCGAGTTATCAACCAGCCTCGTGGGAATATGCTCTTGGTCGGGATCGGTGGAAGTGGTCGACAAAGTCTCAGCCGGCTGGCAGGTTACATCTGTGATTTCCGACCGTTCCAAGTAGAAGTGACCAAATATTATCGTAAACAAGAATTTCGAGAAGGTTGGTGTCTTAATAAAGATTGTACCATTAAAACAACAACAAAAATGCATGAACAAAAGTTTCACAGTTATTATCTGTGGGACTTTTGAAGTCAATACTTGTTTAAATGTATAAGCTGGGCCGAAACAACTGAATCCACATGGATCGCTTCTACAAAATTGATAAAACATTATTCGTAATTTGATAAGTTACGAACTAATGAAGGGTAATTATGTATTCATCTATAGATTGTTTCTTGAATACATATATACCGATTGACTTTGTGCTACAAATTATTTTTCATTTCGATGTGTTATGGCATGCATAAGTATGTGTTCGCCAGTTTAATGATGGTTCGTTCAGAATGTTGCAACAAAACCAAAATGCGTTTTGTTAAACTTTCCTTTTGATGTTGGTAACTCACACATGACTTGATTTCTAGAGTCACTAAGTCTAAAGCAGTAGTTCTGCTTCAGAAGAAATCTCTTTGGTAAGTTGTCAAAATTCTTTTGATGCTGGACTTGAGAGAAGACTCTTGTTCATTACAGATGTCATTTGTGCCAAATTGTCTTTCGGTTGATGGCTGGCATTTTCTGACCACCAACGTATGAGTTGAAATAAAAGTTCTCATTCACAGTTCACAACCTTTGCTGTACCAACTTGAATAAGCCCTTGCCCTCGCACATTTTCAATTACGTTATATTGATTTGTGGTCAAATAATACTTAATTCATCCACACACCTTAGCGGTTCGTAGTATTAGTAGGAAAATATTGTCTGTCCACACAGACACAAATGACTTTGAACGAACTGTTTTTCTCTCGATGGAAACCTAATGGGAAATGCTTAACTGGTTATAATCTGTACACGTTTAGCTTTGTTAACTCGAATGAATTCAAGATTTATTTTGTTGTCTTCGGAATTATAATGTAACTGAACAATGTGACTGTGAACCTTGGTAGCTGTAACTTTAAAGCGTTGAGTTCTCTCGATCCAGTTCACCAATAACGAATGAATTTGTAGGATGCTAACATTTCGTTTACTCTCATCAATCACAAAAGCAAAACATTAAGATATGTGAAATGCGGATAGCGACAACATTAAAAAAGGTCAACGATTGGGTTTTACATTGAGGAAGAACCGTTATCAGTTCCAAGGCAGCGAACCTGCTTGAGTCAGCAGCTTATGCGTACACAGGACCGGACGGCAAATATTAATTATCACTACCTCGGAAACCGGTCACTTCCGCATGCCGATTGTGCCATAACACGTGAACCGATTTGTTCGTGTTGTTCTAGTAGTAGTAGTTCGGCCAACTCATTCTGTTGTCATTGCTGTTGCGTCATCACTCACACCAACCATTTAGTCATATTGTAGTGAAAAGGCGTCCGATAAAGCACAGTCTTTATCGCCCCACTCGCTAATTGATTTGAAACACGCGCGCTGGCGTTTATCAGTCAGAATTCTAGTCCACAGCACCCCGAGGTTTCCGCTCACGCGTCGTGTGCACTTCTGCGTCGTTTATGTGGGTGATCGGCGCCTTCTACCCGGGGGTTTTCCGCCTGCCAGTCTTCGTCCGTTGGTCCGATTCCGCTGAGCAATGGCTCGTCCGGTCGCTCGTGTTGTCCTCCATCTATCCACTGTGACCTTTGACTGACCTCCGCGACCGTGTCGAGATACTCCCCCGAGTGTTGGAATAATCCAGCCTTCGATTTGGTCGTTCATCTATTTTGCGTGCCATGTCTCGCCCGTTGGTCCGATCCGATCGAACGATGACTCATCCGATTGCCCCTGTTGTCCGCCATCCGATCGTTGAGGGTTTGTGGACGTACCTCCCCCACGCGTTGAGGCATTCCACCGAGTGTTTGAATACTCGCCCCTCCAACCTGATAATTCACCACAATATGTTCAATCATTCTTCACCGTAGACGTCGACTTGTTCAGCCGATGTAGACGTTACCGTATCTATAAGTGAACTGACAATTTACATGTGGAACAGAACATTTCGGCAGGTCACTGTCATGTACAAACTGAGCAACAACCCTAGTTGTAGTTAGCAACCGCAATTCAGCCGTTAGGTGTACACACGTCAGGGCCGGCTGTAATTTTCGACGGTTGGAATATGGTCACCTTTTAAAACTGTTCAAAACGACCTATTTCTTAGATATCGTACACATGGCAGTCGTGGCCAATGCTCTCTGTCTGCAGGTGTCAACAAACTTCGGAGAATATCCGTTTGCAGGTAACACTTTCCTTAACGTTTCGCTCACTCCTTGTAAGCGGTCGTCAGTGCGGATTTTTTGGGCTTTGTAAAACGGGGTTCGCACCAGACCTTGTTTATAAGTAAACTACACAAGAGAGGAAACGTGTGAATAGTGACCATTCCAAGTAGGCTTGCGATGCATTATGCACTGTAATGAGGCCATCCTGTTGTCTAGCAGCTGAAATGACAATAAAATATGAATTGTCGTTTGTTTACTCTACATAAAAATCACATAGGCTAGAATGAACGAAATGTTAAAAACCAAGATAATGAATTATCCCAAAATTATATCTCCCAGCATTGTGCGCAGTGAACGATTCATCGCCACATCACCAAACTGTTTATGAGATTAGCCTCCCACATCGAAATGGGTAGTCGATGTGCGCAAAAGTATAGGTTCCGGTTATGCTATTTATTCTAATATGGTACTTTCGAAATTGAAAAGAGTTAAGGAAATGTTAACTTCTCCCGATATGCCTTCTTTCGTTACTGGTGATTTGGAAGTTTGCAAACCAAAACCGTAAGAGTGTACAGAGCGAACGTAAAATAAA
>JTDE01000845.1:133628-170541 GCA_014338405.1 Paragonimus skrjabini miyazakii
GAAACGGAGAGGATTACAACTTGCTCATAACGTTTTGCTATTCTCAATCAATTTATTAAGAACCAAAGTGATTTTCTGATAGATTTCAACTATACGTTTACGCACATAACGTTCTCTCGGTTGTAAACAACTCGACGACTAGTATAATTTGGTTATAGTAAAAACTATGAAGGGATTTCTTCTTTGAGTTGACCTAATGATCAAAGTTGAACAGGTGGTATCAGGCATCGACCTATGTTGATCACATCAGCTTTTGGCTAGTTAGTGCTGAGTCTCCTACGGTACAGTGCCATGTAGATAAAATAATTCGAGATCCCGTTCATTTGGTAATCTTTCTGCTCGACAGCGGTTGAGATTAATCTTTTCTCTCCCACTTAAGTCACTCCGAGAGACTGGAGGTCCCTATCACTCTGGCACATATCGATTCAGTTTGTATTCTCGGTAGTTTTGATGTGCAGTGCCTCTTTTTAAACTAAGGAGCGGATTACCCTAACGATCTGTTTGTTTCTGGCTATGCCGTACTGACTGCTGTGTTCTGTTTAGCTGATCACAACCCGTATGACGTGGACGAACTAATGATAAGGTGTCTGCATCAGTTGCCGATTTTAGGGGCTAAAGCGTGGCTGAAAAGCGACCGAAATGAATTGTGTGTTTGACATTCTAGCGTTGACTCTTAATCAAAAGTGGAAACATGTTCACTTTAATCAACAACAATCCATTACGTATGTTGAATACACTAAATCAGCAAACAGTACATGAAGCATGCAGCTGTTAGAAACTGAACTGCTTGAGCTAAGTAATCGAGTTCATACTTAAAAATGGTTTATTCGATGAAATACGATGTGTGTTTTAATTTCAATAGCATGACCTATCAGGAGCACCGAAATTGGTGTTTATCGCAACAGTATCGTCAGTAATTTGATTTCACCACGACAGCTGTCCAAACATGTATTAAGCCAGCTGTAATGTATAGAGCCGATATACAGACACTTGGAAATGAACGCTCAAAAGCGACCAAAGTAACAAATAAGATTAAATACTTCTAGGGACAATAATAACGAATCTATATGCTTTCGGGTCGCCGTTGTGAGAGTTTTCAGCCACTACAATACTGTAACATTTGAGCAATAGGATTCAGTGTATTTGATGTTTACAATCTGAATCAGTCTGACTTTCACAGTCCAACAGCAACTTAGAGCTTAATCATTACCGATAGTAAATTATTGAAGCATAGATACCGCTACATAGTTTACCGTTCTGTTTTAATCAATTCATCATTAAGCGGAGTATCCGGAGAGGTAATCTGTGAAATCAATTCAGTGGATTACGGTTCTGTCCAACTATTAACTGTCGCTTGGTGCATGCTGAGTCGCTCTTTTAATGTGCCTGGTAGACTGCGATTGGGTGTTTGTTCTGTCATTCACTCATCCCATAACTTGTTCTCAGTCTCATCTTTTCCGGTTGCCGATCTTTTACGTTCATTTCGAGAGATGCGTCGTATTGTCTATCGTTTATATGGAAAATACAATCATCATCATTATAGACAGTGATTCATCAGTGGTTTTCACTTATGCTTAATTGCTACAGAACCACGAAAAAAGCACAAGAACAGAAAAGCAAAAAGAAGAGGGAAGGGACCGAACTACTAAAAATAACTAAGTTTATATTCAAATATTCAACACCAAGGTGCCTACATCTAGCTGTAAGTGAAAGCAAGGCGTCATCAGCAACACACCTTCCTTACGGCTTTCACTGCCCCACGTCATTAAGTGCACTTACTTCACAGACAACTCGGCCGGACAATGATAACATTCACGCCACTGAACACGATTAGTCACTGTCTCACATAGCGTCCTCAGCCACCGAATCTGTGGGTCGCGAGGTCCCCAGCTGGACATACCAACTCGACCTACAGTGGCCAGCCTCTTGATGAATGACTTCATTTATCTGCGCTAGATATGCTCAAGGTTTCTATGTTTTCATAAATCTTGTGAACGCTATAAGCATGTGCATGTGTATTGGACCAAACTAGAAAAAGACCATTATTTACCAGTTATCTTTTTTTCGTTTACCAATGGTGACATTGAGTTTGCAGCAAGCGGTTCGACTGGCTATTCGATGATTCATCTGAATGTGTGCTTTATTGGAGTCTGAAACGTGAGAAGTTATATCCAACAGTTGTTTACTATTTACATCTTCTCTTGTGATTTTTCAGCCTGTTATATCAGAAACGTCAAGAGCTTAGCGAAAAAGCAAACAAATTGTCCAACGGCTTAGGAAAGATTGACGAAACTCGTGAAAAGGTTGAAGGTCAGTTAGTGTTTTAGGTATTTTTAATGCTATCCGTTTGATTCTACTCGTACTGTTTCAGTTTGAGCAGTTTGTTTAGACTAAACACAACTTTTAGGATATTGTGGTTTTGAAGGGAAATGTAACCAGTTATGTCTAACTGTTTTCGTTATCTTTTAAATCATTGGCACCTATGTTATCTACAGTAATGTGCAGGCGTATTAATTTTTAGCCGAATTCCCTGCTTGTTCTGCTTTTATACGAAACAAAATCCGCAGTCTCCTGCGGTAAGATACGGTGTTTGTTCGAGGTCGTCTGCTCACCTTGGCAGGCAGGACAGCACTTACTTACTTAGTGTCCGCAACATCTTCACAGAGTCCCTCTGTTTCCCTTTAAAACGATCGATTGACTGGTGGTCAACAGATTCATACACGCTTGAGTATTGACCTTATCGGCTGTGCAGAGTTGGCACCGTTTTCGTGTGATAAACCTGTAGCAAATCTTTGGTCAATCTGTGAAATATACACTGTCCTTCTGAACACCGTTTTAGCAACTCCAGAGCCAAGCTGATCCCACACAAAATATTTCTGTTCCTCTTCAGGACCACAGCAGCGAGGTCGACATTGGGTGTTTGGTAGCCAATGAGTCTGAACTATCCCCTACTCCGTTCAGATTCGTGACACGGTCACCCAACGCGCATCGTATTCGAGCGTGATACAGCTCAGTGATAGCAATACCTTACCAATTACACAGTGGCAAATCTGAGTCTCGGGTATACTGAGTACTTCGGCATATGTTCGGGCAGATTGACAGTCTACATCCCATAGTGTACCCTGAATATCGCAAGGAATTTAACTTTTTCTAGTATAAAGGCCTTAAAACCAAACATTTTCAATAATTTCACGGCACAGACAGACGGGTATCATGATTTTCATGCTGATGACCTGGAAGTACCTCACCTAAAATATTAACAGAGAAAGGAATGTACTGACCACTGACGACAACAACATTGAATCTACTTGACTTTAGTCACATTCTGGATGTGCCTAGTAACATTTTGACGTCAGTACACATGTTGCGACGACGCTTAACTCAAGATTGATTAGCAAGTATATTTTCTGGGACGGCCAAGCAGTCATGTTCATTGCTTTTAAGTGCATAGTGTTCAACAGAAGGGAGAAAAAGTTTGGCTTGCGCGTTCCTATCTCTGTGTTGGTCGATGAAAAAATGTTTCGGACAATTTATAGGTATAAAGAATAAGTGAATGGAAGTACAAAACAAGTAAATTCAATGAAGCTGCTGGTTGCAATCATCTCAGCAGTCAACACTAAAACATACTTAAACAACATTCAGTTCGACATGTGAAGTTGATAATCTGGGAGACTGAACTAGTATGGTGGTCAGGAAATTTGTGATGCCGGTTGTCCCTCACGTATGTGACAATCAAGTAACACCTCACAACTCTTACCTGATTCAGCCGTGACCACAGAGTTGAGTAGTTTGTTCCACTATGAACATACTGTAACTGTGAAGCAGTTCTGTTTACAAAGGAACTTGCTTGTTACACTACTCAGGTCTTTATTACTTTATCAGCCGCGGTTCACGGTAAGAATAAAGCAGTCGAGAGTCCATCAGACTATGTTGATCCGTATAAAGGACGATCTGTAGAGGAACAAATCACGCAACGATTACGACGGAACGTGTAAATCCTAGGTCTTGTGGTAGTATAAGCGGTGTACACAAATATTATACAGTTACTTCACAATAGCTATATTAAACTTCGAGTTTATAGATTGAAGTTGTTCGTCATTAATTAGTGATATAAGTGAACATGGCGCGGTTACTTCTACCTATGTAAACGACAATAAGACCACATTTGCTCTCACCGTTAATTCGGGAGTCATGTGACGCACTAGATGTTAAAGAGCAGAATATTCTTGTTTCAGAATAAAATGGCTGTTGTCTTTGGATGATTGAAATTTATGCCAAATATACTTATTTGTCATATGTCTGGAGGACTGCAACAGTCACCTCGTGGATGAGCACTCTCTACCTGACCTTTCCTGCTACCTCGCTATAATGGTCAGCCTTGTGTGCTGTTTCGATACGGCTAAGACTTCAGTCTTTCAACAATGTCTGATTGACCAAAGAGGAGCAACCAAACAAAAGGCAGATGCGTTCGTTGTGGATGGTGCCAGTTTGTTATGTTTTGGTTCGGTTTGACGTTTGTTCTTGCCTGGTCTGGTTTTGTGGGTTTTTGACTTGTTTGTCTCTACAGCAATATTGGTCTTATGTCGATGTGTTAATTTTATAGGTGTATGGCTCTCGATCCTGTAGCTATTTCAATCTGACTGTTGTTGGTGGTGGTCGATGTTGTTGCGTTTGTGTATATTTATCGCCCTCTGCCCTGCGATATAGGCTTTTCAGCGAAAGGTTTCGGTTTAGGACCTTAATCACACTCCTGTTTAGATTTGGGCGTCTCAACAATATTTAAAGCCCACACAAACCATGATTACACAGCATAAGCGGAATGTCATACTGCCTCGGCAATCGCACAGGATAAACCTGTTGCGACAGGAAGAATAGGTGAAAATAGGCTACTACCAACCACCCCTCACACACTGTATCATGTATCTTGAGCATGCTGTCAGCAAAAGAGACCATACATTTTGTTACCTAGGTAATTCGATACAAAGGGTTATTAATTTGTTTTTGTTTTACGGGGCCTAGAAACACACAACAAGCTAAGATTCTAGCATATACTTGAAGAACATATCGTCCTGGCTTTCCAGTAATACATTTGTTCATCTGTTTTAGTAAACCGATACAATTCACTATAGATTGCAGAAAGGATAACGAGAATACCGACTATCCTCGTGAACTGATCACTTTTTCATCTTTTGCGACCGATTTTGTGATCAAAAGTTATGGCATGAAGCATTGTTTCTAAGACGAAAGTTGGGAGGCATCGGAGGAATGGTAGATTTTGTTAAGCTTGACTTTTCCACAGATTAAAAGAGGCGAGAAAACGAGCAAGTCTACAGTTTGTCCAACCTACAGTCCTGAATCTTTCATTTGCTTTTTTTCACGGTCACTATCTCAGTCGCTAGTATAAAGAAGTGTAAGTCAGGGTTGTTGATGACACACTAAATCGAGGTTTGTTTATCTATGATACCGGTTGCGTAAACGTAATTTGCTCAAAGATTTGAGTTATGACTGAAGTACAGAATACTGACGACTGGCGGCCACAAGTTAATACCAAATTCCAGGGTATCTCACACCCACAATTGCTTCGCTTAGTTGGATGTAGTTGGATGTACAACAGTATTAAATAAAACACAGTGTGTTATTGGTTAATCATGTCGCACCTGCAAAGTCAAACTGTAGGCTGATTGGTGCAATATAGAACAAAGAAATTAACAAATAACGGAAGGCGTAATATTGGGACTGTTCATTCAATCCTGATACGCGACGTTTGGATTGGCTCCAGGTTCGACCTTCTGTTGTTTCGGGGTTTAGATAGGCGGTGAATCAAGTAGATTTTAAACACAAACACATAAAACAGTGTCATATGGAGTCGGATTACGTTGACAGGCAAATAGGGCTTCACTTTAGTGGAAGACTGCGTGAGGTGTAAGCGGTCAAGCATCTGCGATGCAGTTTGCACACATCCATCGAATTGTGCTTTTTCGATCCACTAATGCGGTCTGGTACGGTATAAGTCATTTTATGCGTTCATGTCTAGTTGACCATGCCAATTTTTCTAAGGACAGTGGCAATCTCATCCATCGATCGGACACTTTCTCAGTTCGCAGTCTGGTTGATTTTGTTTGGACGCGTGTGCACCGACAATAATTTATTCCCTTAGATCAGTGTTAAATTCACACTTTCTTCCACTTTTGCGGTGTTACTGTTTCCACTGTTTTAGTTATGTCTGTGGAGCTGGAGGATACACGGAAGAAAGTGGCCGCTTTCCAGAAAGAATGTGATGACTATCTAGTGATTATTGTGCAACAGAAGAGAGAAGCTGATGAACAGGCCAAGGTTTGTAGTTGATGAAATATTCTGATCTATTGCTAAACAGTTCATCTGGTTTGTCGATTGATTATCAAAAAATAATTTAGAACGTATCAGTGTCGCGAGCCACTCTTCATTACTTGCTTTGACGCAGTGTACACTCAAATCACACTTGAAGTACATAATGGCGTTTTATGTACTTGAAAGTTTTCGTTGCATCGTTGAAAACAGAACAGTTGGTATGTACGAAATAACCCACGCGAGGTAGATCGCACTGTCGGAGCAGACGGAAAAGTGGGGCACATTGATCTGAGGTTCCGATAATGCTCGAATGCCCACATCGACTGACTTCATAAACGCGTCGGACCAGCGAGCACTGTCTATACTCGCCAACACATTGTGTGAGCTTTATGTGGGTCACACCTCTAAACCCTGTCACCTCAGTACGTTGTGCTCACCTTGGCCCATTAGAACGACGCCACTGATCTATCGATTGAGACATGACCTACGCATCGAACGACAGCGGTATGTAAATCAGCCAGTTTTAATGTTGTTAGCCGTGTGAAATTCGTTCACCTCTGAGCCTAGTACGGGCGATTTCCAGTGTAATCTATGAAAAGCATGCCAAGAGATAAAACTGAATTGTTTCACTATCATTTTGAATAAGGTTTAAATTGTCCAAAAGTTTATAACTTGGAATCAGTTTGTAAATAGTTTTCAAGTTCGTTCACTGCGATCGCGTCACATCGAACCAAAAAGCCTCATCTGACCAAATAAACTCATTATAAACTTCGGTACATTGTAAGCAGAGAGACATGGATTAAGACAGTAAGGTGAAAATCACAAACCACATCAAAACTATACAGAAATTGTAGTCACCAGTACATTGGATTTTCTGAAGTAATCGGACAGAAACAACAATAAAAACTTTGATTCGACACAATCGGTTAGTTAGTTTGGTTGAGAAATCAGCCATTTTTAAAATAATAGGGGGTACTAATATCTATAAACGCGTGATAATTATTATGTGACTTTTTGAGTTGTCAGCTAGTTCAACCACCAGTGCAGATGAGTTGGCTGAATCCAAGCCCAATTGCCACTTATCCTGGAAGTCGCAACAATCTGTTGGTTTCTACAACCAGACGTATAAACACAGTTCCAGATTCTCGTCCGACAACTTGGGCACTTCGTAAACTGATGTGCATGACCTTTATCCAACGTGCGACCGGTGATACTAGCATAACTAATCGTGACCTGAAGTTTAAGTTGATTTTCCGCGTTTTTGCCATGTTCATCTAATATTCACTGATCTTTTTTTTGTTTTAACGCAGTCTTCTCAATTTTGATCTATATCCAGTCTAAAAGTTTCATTCGGTTCGTACTTACGATACTTTCAAATTTGAATGCAATGTTAGGACTTTATGAAGGATAACCCATATATTCGAATCATCACAATTGGCGACGGATTTCGCCCTACTTTATGGACTAGCATCCATGTTTCTTCATTCTGTCAGCAGTTTTTGCACATACTTGATAACTCGTTGCATACACAATTCAAAGAACTTTTAGTGTGGCTTCTGTTAATTAGATGGATACATTTCTTCTTACAGTATTGAGTTACGGTCATTTGTGTTTACAAAACGTTGAGATGATTTATAGCAAACTATAGTATCAGTGAACTTGTTTGGCATATTTGCATGCAATCTATGACTATTTGTCACATCAGTGGAACTTTCGTAGATAGCAGCCTAGTTATACTAGCTTAATTCACGGATTCACACGGCTGTTTCCTATGCTAAATTAAAATACATCATCCTGGGAAAACAAAACCCGGAAATACAGAGTACTGACAGATTATTGATTATTCAAAGAACGAAATACCAAAACTAGGATGAACGCCATGTGATACTACCGAAAGAAAACGGTCAAACACAACACTCAGACAATTCAGATTAATTCGTATTGCACTTGGTGATGAGATTATCTTTTCATGGTTGTATAGCAACTAAGTGTGGGTGGTAACTATTGGTATGTTACTGCCGATGATGATACTAAAAACAGCATTGATAATGGTGCCAATGACGATTACGGTTATACAATAAAGCGATCCCGACTCGATTTTCACGTGTCTCAATATCACATTTTCATAGCCCTTCAGCAGGTTTGTAGACTACCCAAGGCTCATGCTCCATTTCCAAAGTCTATCAGAATGAGCGGATTGAAATGGCCCAGTGGAAGGTGCGTTCAAGCAGAAACATCGCATTGGATTCCCAACACTGTGATGGATAAAACTGACAAGAATTCTAATGGCATCTGGTCAACAAACATTCATTAATGATAACAGAAGCACCGTGCTGTTTGTGAAAAAGAGGGCGTATGCTCTATCTGAATCGCGCCTTTCCTCTCCATCGCCTCGATGACAATCCCTGACTCATTTGAGTTAGTGAGCTTTCAGGGGGAAATCATGTGAATTATTCCTTTTCTCCACTGTACAAGTGCCGGTTATGTTAAACAGTACGTAGTACCACCTTTAGCTGACATCGATTGGACAAACTGTGCTATCGGGACGCGTGAAAATGTTATCGTACATATTTAGATTACAGTCTGGAATGAAGTATGAATTGTCCATATCCTAAACATATGGACAGTTTTATAGTCCTTAGACGTCTATTTGAATGAAGTTTGGGTCATTGGAATTGATATTTTAATTGGCATTAACTGGTTTTGTAAGACAATGTACTTAGCTAGTTAATTACGCTGCTGGTACGATCACAGTGTACATTGAAATACTGTCCAAGGGAATCGTATCACATGGATACAACTGAATCTGTTTAGTAGGAGTTGCTAGAAGCAAACTATATGACGTACGACAACTTGACATGAGTTATCCGATTGATGCTTGTGCATTTTTATGACAAACGAAACGTTCCCTTCCCGAATTGAACGTCACAATGGCCTTGACATTCAAAAAGATACTCAATTTTTGATCGGTTAGTGAAAATTGAATTTGTACCAATCAAAATTCCTAGTTTAATCAAGGTTTTCTTCCGTCTTCTTCTAATCCACCTCCTCACAGTCTGTGATGCAAACACAAGAAAAAATCAAAGTGGACGAAGTCAAATGCATGCATATGGCTGAGTTGGCAATGGCCGATCTAGCGCAAGCGATGCCCGCACTCGAGTCTGCTGTCCAAGCGTTGGAAGCTTTGAACAAGAAGGATATTACGGAGATTAAATCATACGGCAAACCACCATTGTTGGTACAAAAGGTGAATAAAATCAACAGCAAACACGAGCACTAAAACGAAACTGTTCGGTTCATATTGTCACTCTTCAACTGTTTTAACTCTCAAGACGTGTATTCATGTTATATGCCATACGTAATGAAATACAGTGGTATGTATCAAGATATGTGTAAAATTTAAGAAGCGAAAACAGGAAACTGGTAATTCCTTTTTTCTGAAATGACTATCAGATCACGTTAGTTTCATCATAACGATGAGTGACGTACCGTACAGAATAGTGGTCTATGATTTAAAATCAGCGGCGATTTCATCAGATTATGCAGCTGTTCGTTTCTGCAGCATTTTCTCATAGTAGTTTTTAGTGACTTGAGTGTAACAGTCAATTTGAAATGACTTAGGATGCTTCATAAGGTAACACATTAATTCACTGAAGCATAGTGTTGTCTAAGCATTTCCGTGTTCGTCCATTTCAGCTTAATATAACAACAGTTGACCCACAATTCATTCAACTCCTTCAACCCTGCATCTATTCCCCGTGCACTCTCAATGATTCCTGTGTGTGATAATCGCTCACTTGTAACCTGGGCTTAACGTGATAACGAATCAATACATATATAATTCTGGGACTGTGAACCAACGTGGCTTGAAGCAATCTGTTCTTAACATAATGTGTGTACATAATTAAGAGAATCACTCAGGTACAATTATTGGACAGTCCAAACAATGCAACGCTGTGCACGCTAACGGTAATGGCATAACATCATGTGAACATCAGATGGATTACTATTTCTCGGAATAGCGACCTAGTCACATTTTAAGATTTAGAAAGATGCAATTGTACATCAGAGTGGCTGATCGGAATGTGTTAGAAATTCTGCCGACTTTTATGTTGCTGGTTTACAAACTTACTATTCACAATGGTTCTGGTTTAGGTCTCTCAGTTAGACAAAATAAAGTCGATATTTGAACTCACAAATGTACTTGAATCTGGTAACAGTAAATAGGCTACTGGGTGAACTATGACCGTTAGGGCAACTTACTGCAAATAGTTTGTGTAATGAACGTCAGTCACAACTATTGTTCAGATGTCTGATGATTTAACGGACGAGAGTTGTGGCTCACTACGCAGTAGTTTAGGGTTCACATCTTCAACGTTTGATGAATTCAACAAATAGTTATGTTTAATCACAAATGTAGCCATCAGTAAAGGAATTTTCTCCGGTGACTAAGGTTTATCTACGCGTATGTTTCTTTGTGGTTAGTCGTTTTGTGAGTTTAAAATCTACTGTCTTTCTTGGCTACTCTCCGTTGTGATGAACAATGACACTTCCTCATTAGTTGCTGAGCAACCTGCTTTAGTCAACTGGTTAAATAAATTGTTTTATTGAAAAAAATATGGTAATGTATAGGGGTAACCAACATAATAAACGATTATGGATCGATTGAGTAAATACAGTGTTGCGACTGTTGCGTCTTCTAACAAACTGACCACTTTGTCTTCAGGTGATGGAAGCCGTGATGATTCTACGTGGCTCAGAACCCACTTGGACGGAAGCAAGGAGACAGTTAGGCGAACAAGACTTTATTAAGCAACTGATCAATTTTGACAAAGACAACATCAATGATCGAACATTAAAGAAAATCGGTCTCTACTGTGCACAGGATGATTTCCATCCTGACGTTGTCGGAAAGGTAGGTCATTGATTCCCTAATTTATTCAATTTGAGTTCATCACAATACTGCGCATTGTCTACACACAAAGTCTCAATTAAAATCGTTGGCAGTAACATTGTGTACAAAATGTTTTTCTATGATACAGAAGAGGAGTAGTAAAATGGTATAAACGAGAAAGCAAACATCAATAGCTTATTCGGTGCTTTTTTCTATCTAATAACTTTCTCACTGATGACAGCTGTTTCAAGTATAAAACTTGAAATCCGCTGACCACAGGAATTTCTGTGGCGAATACAAACCGTAAACAATTTTGTAAATGAGAATGTGCTGACAATTTGTTTACAACGATGAACACCGTAACGAAAGGTCACTGTGACAAATTTGGAACCTCCTTGAGATGCTCATGGCCTGTCACTAAATTGGTGAAAATGTATAGAGGCTAAAAAGGTCAATAACTTTAAATCCGATTTAAGTATTTCTATGAAAAGATAACTGATATCAGTACTTATTACGACTGACGATCCGTAGTATAATTTTTTCTAAAAGTAATCGGGACTCCAGACACCACCTTTTTTTAAGTTCACTGCGTGGCGAAACCCTGAAAAGAAATCAGCGTACACAAACAGTACTTTGCACGCAATCATAAGCACCTTGTGACGGATCACAAGTGTCGGGAACACTGCTCATATGGAGAATGTAGTGGTTTGTTTATAGCCGGTTAAACTATTTTCCAGATATTGAAATCAGAAGACGTAGGTTGTGAAGTGACTGATGCAAGTAGCGGAACACAACTTAGAACTCCCCAACAAATACTAAGGAAGACGGCCCTCATTTATTCATTTCCGGCCAGAAAGCGGAGTATTGGTATGCAACTATTGAAATGACAGTTTTTTGATTACCTTGGGGACTAGGACACCTACCGGATCAATCAGATATAAGCGCCTAGTTTGAAACTCAAACAAAATAGCAGGTATTCAACTTACCACAAATAAAACATCCAATTACATCGTCAAATAAAGTCAGTCTTTTGGAGAAAATGTCTTTCCTCCACACCTACTGAGGATATGAGAAATGTAGCTGTAATTATTATGGCATAATGTATGTAAAGTATAAAGTTATACATAATATAAATGTTTCCAGAAATAACTTCTGACAGTTGGTTGTCCTGGACGCACCGTCAACTATTAAAGTTGTGGATCAGCTTTAGTTTGCTGTAAGAGGTCACGATAGTTCTAGCCTTCATGGAGGAAGCGGATATAAAAATAACTCTACAGGCAGAATGGTGCACGGATGTTGTCTGTTACATTGTATTTTGCTACTGTTGTTCTGTTGGCCGCGTCGCGCTGATTCACGTGTTTGTGTGAGGTCAATCAAATGTGTCTGAATGCCGGTAAACGTGTTTGGATGTGACCTTGAAATTTACTAGATTTATAATAGAGCGGGGTCTGCACGTATGATCTTTGCTATGGACAGTTGTGATGTGCATTACATAGTATTGGCCGTGACTGACATACTGCGTCTAACCCCAGTGGAGATGCCGCAAATCTGTTTAGTCGGCTTCAAAATACATTCGTTCCGAACAGTATAGCTGTTTTCTTCGGAGTACCCTTAGAGCCCTATCATCTGCTTCTCGTCACGGAGTGCTAGTCGAATATGATCGTTAGTGCTAGCTTCAATTAACTTTAACATCTGCGGTTTTTAATTGGGTATTACGTATTGTGCGAAACTACGAACTCAAGTGTAATGGTTATGTGTTAACAGAAGTTTGTGATTGAAGGGCCAAGTCCACTCGTGATTTCGTGGTCTGTTTTCTGACTGTTCCGTCGAGACGATCAGACAACTGGGTACATTTCTGTCATTCCTACTTTAGGCTTTATGCCGTTTCTACCAAAATGACTATCTCCACGGCTACCCTTGGATGTATATATACATATATATATATATATGTGATGGGATAAACATGACCTAGTTGTTGATACGGAAACAGTGGACATTCAGATGAAAACATTTCTCTGGTTTATCGGATTTTGTGAATGCAGTTTAATTTGAACGACTACGAGTAATCAGGCTGGTTACGGGAAAGATTTGAAGGCGAGTAAGTTGTGATGTACCTATTTAATTGACCATCTGAATGTCTTAGTTCACAATGAGTAGCTGTAGTCGAACATATCGTCTGCTCTAGATTACTTCACTCAGCACAGAATGAAACCTCAAAAATAAACAGTGCCTTCAATGAAGTACTTTCTCCAGATATGAAGTGTTGTAATTTGACACCTTTGAAAAAACACTTCCTAGAGCCGTACACGAATCATCTTTGGTGGGTGCAATCAGACCCAGTTCACCTTGAGAGAAACAGTACGGCAGTCTTATCGGGTCAAACCAAACTTATGTAATCCCACCACCACAGAATGCATTACTACAGCACATAAAGCTCCCCGGGAATAACTTTGCTGCAACCCACAGTAAGCGCAAGTTTAATCCAAGTTTGCCAATACAACCTCCATCAAAATTCCGTTGAGGCGTGTTCGCAATATCTTTTAATGTTGACCAAATATAAATATGAGTAACGCATTCACATTCGACTCGGTTCACCTTCATCGTATTTCACATCCCCGCTCGTAGGCATATTGCAGCATGGAAACGACCGCTAGGTACTGTCCACTTTCTCTTCTTCGATTGATATTGTTGCCAGTATTTAACTTAGCGAATGATTTTCACCACTGCATGATGGTCACAAGTTGTAAGCGTGATGTACTCTTCAATAAAAAGGTATAGCACAAATTCAATTGTATTGCCGATAATTAATTATCGTAAGTCAGCTATAGATGGCGTCATGTCCAATTTGTTGATAGTTGATTAATTTATAATTCCTTCACGCACTACCTATCCGTGTGACTGTACGGTACACACTTGCTCACGTGCGTTGATTCGTCATCTGACATCACCTTCAACTCATTGTTTGTTACGCTCATATTCATGTTGCACCGATACAATTGAATGAGAATGGTGCGATAGCCGTTTCCTGTGGAACGCTATTTTCTTCATTCGTACGGTAACAAAGTAATAACACCATGGTAAAAATTATTTCATTCTCTCAGAACTAAAATAAAGGTGATTCAGCTGAATAAAAGCGATTGATTATGCCATCATATTGCCTGAATGAGTATTATCATTCCTTGCCAGATGTAGTGGATAACAATGTACAAAAAGAGAAGCTAAACATGTGTAATCACACCATCATAAAGCTGCAATTGTTGGATGATGTAACGCTGACAAGGTTTTTCACAATTCTGTTCTCAACGATTTGTCCAACTATTTGTATTGTTCACCTTGACTTACATTCGTGTGTTAGTGTAGGATGACAGTGGTACAACATGCTGTTTTATTTTGACGCACAACTGTCGATGTTAATTAAATTCTGGCATTGATCAGAAACGCATGTACAATTTGATGATTCTTACAAACTAAATCTGTTTTGCTCAATGTATATCACGCACATTAAGACTTCTAACATCTTTACAGATTATTACAGAACGATTATTCATATAGTATGATATCTGCCAG
Organism: Paragonimus skrjabini miyazakii; assembly: GCA_014338405.1. Classification (NCBI taxonomy): domain Eukaryota; kingdom Metazoa; phylum Platyhelminthes; class Trematoda; order Plagiorchiida; family Troglotrematidae; genus Paragonimus; species Paragonimus skrjabini miyazakii. The sequence continues at coordinate 148,417 of JTDE01000845.1, forward strand.
TTTCATAAATCAGGCTTTCCGTAATTTTTATGAGAAATTCATCATGGATATTATCCAAACATTTTCAAACAGAGCCCTCATTGCTCAGTTTATTGTCTGCCCCCCCCCCCGGAAATTTGCCAGTGGTTTTAAAAATGTCATGACCAAGAGCAATGTGGTCATGAATTGTGAGTAATCTCGCTGTTCTGCTTAGTAAAACTGGTAACTCTTGTTCGTTAAAGTATCGGCTCTGTGAGCATTTGAACCGTTAGTTAGAAAAGCTACCTAGAGTAAAAGCTTATTACTGTCAACGTCGCCTATTTAGTAAACATCACTTCACGCTTTCCTTTCCAGTCTTCTTTCATATCGTTTTGTATATAGTATAATAACATAACAACAGTATAATATTTTTTCTGAAAATTTCACTCTACCACAGTATTATTGGGTTAAACTCATGGTTGTTTATGCAAGTTTCTGCTTGTCACGATCCACCTAACCAAACCCCACTTACCAGGACGAGCTTGGGTGATATGTCAAGTTACCCTTGGAACTGGGAAAGCTTCTAAGCGGACTGTCGTTCATGTATAACAGTGGAACCATAACGACAAACTAAATGACACATTTTTGTACTGCTCTGTTAGTAGTCCACAAACGGTGTGGAGTTTCCGTTATCATGGGCATTTCAGTTTGCTTTAAACCGCACATATTCAAGATATCTTCGACTAACTTGTTAGGACTGTGGCTAACGATACGGTTATTAATACGGATCTTATGGAGTTTCACGAGCATCATGACTCTATATACATGGTGTATCTGACCAGAAAATAGAATACAACTTCGGTGAACTAGTGAAAGCGCGATTCAGCAGACGGCAAAACTCAATTCCTCTTCACTATAAGCGTTTTAGGTCCATCTGAAAATATTTCCTGAACAGTTATTAATGTTAGTTCTCATTCAAAAGTTTCTTTGGATCAGGCATGCCTGTTGCAAATTTAGAGTTTTTAATGCGAACATAACAGGCGAGATGTGACTCACTGAACCAATCTAGAAGTAACAAATCGTTGGTCAATATTACGCTCGAGTTATTGTTTCAAGTAAAACTGGGCTTATGGAACTAAAGATAGAGGTAAACACTTTGTAGTCTAATAAACTTGTTAGCTCTGGAGAATATGGTTTGCTGACTATTTTGACGGGACTTTTAGAATGTTCGCGCAGTCAAAGTGGTCGTATCACTCTCGATATAAAACGTTCTGCTAGCTTACCATTTTCTGGGATTACTCTGAAAAATGCCTACTTTGTTCTCACACATTCAGTGGCTATCAAAGCTTTGTCATGGATAGTAAACGCTTCTTTTTATGTATTTCTGCTGTACCATGAATGGGTGTCAAGTTGTCATTGACATTCGGCACCTTCATTTAAAAAAAATCCGTTTATTGCTCCATCCAGAACTTGGGTTAAACAATTGGAGTAGCCCCAAACACTCACAGTATGGCTTCTTTCATGTAATCCATAAATCTCAATTTGCCTGTGATGCAAATTGTTTTTTACTGTAAATTATGTTATTTCATGTATACTCAAGTATGTATCTAACGATAATGACAGACTACATCTGCAGACAACGGTGTCATCATACGATGTTGACCAGTGACGCTTTGAATCATTTGGATGAATATCTACAACGGTCAAGAGTTGTGTTCTTGCTAACATAGGAACTTTAACTAGTCCGTAGATGAAATTAAGACCTTGAATATGTGATAACCATTTTTAGTTCTTTGACAGGTCAATGTATCCAGATACTAATGTTGCTGGCTTATATCGATCCACGGCTAACCGTTAGGCACCCGAGAGATAGTAACAGACATTTCAACTTGTAGCATAGTTAATCAATACGATTTCGATGGCCGCTTCAGCTAAACGTCTCTTCTTAATTATAACTCCTCAAATGCAGAGAAATTCACCCTTAGGCTTAAGAAAGCTCGCGGATGCACAGTTCAGGCGAAAACACTACGTTATCAATCTACCACATCTCTGATGGCGTTGAAACTTAAAAGATGACTGATCATGAACAATTCATGCCTGTACAACTATTATACACCAGCGCTCGGGACTTGTTGTTAAATAACGATGCGGTAGTTGTACATGTTGCCGATAATGGACATCTCGTTTACTTTGATTAGACTCTGTGTATAGTTTGCAAAACTCAAATCAACCATCCCAAAGTCAGATAAGGGATACCAATAAATTAAGTTGTATGGCACCCAACAAGCTTGTGTAAGCCATACAGTTGGATTCGTCAAAGGAAACACCACCAGACCCATAATATATAAGCAGTTTTACACCCAACTGTGCTGTATGATGTTATACAAGTACATATTCATATCACCATCAATAAGTGGTCAACCCAAGATTTTTGGCAGTTCATGACTATTTGATGTGGACATTCTGCGTGACCGGTTCTTCTGTATAAGTGCTGTTCAACTTTGTTATTTTATGTTTGTACTGATGTAATGCGCTGCATTTGGAACAATTATGTGTTACTGTTTCTTCTGTAAGCGCTAATCATGAAAATTATATACATTTAAGTCGGCGGACTGAAAATGACACCGTGGGATTATAGACAGCATTGACTGAACGCCAGAATTAGAACACAAATAGATAGTGGTTAAATAACGTTTGATAAATTTTCTCCTCAAACACTAATCACACTCCTTGTATTTTGTGTGTGTGCATATTATCAATTTGTTACCTTCCGTCTTTCATTGTGAACTTACAGGTGTCCAGCGCCGCGAAATCATTATGCATGTGGGTTCGCGCGATCGACGTTTATGGTCGAGTTTACCGCGTTGTAGAACCGAAACGTCAACGATTGCAACAGGCTGAGGCGGTACTTCGAGAGAAGCAAGAATTACTCGCCGCTGCACAAGCCAAATTGGATGAAGTTAATGCTCAAATGCGGCGTTTACAACAAGAATACAACGAGAAGGTTTGTTCAGTTTAACCAAAGAGTTATTCATAAATATTGGTGTGAAATGATGAATCGGGTAGAAGGAAAAACAGTGTTGTAACCATTTCGTCTTGATGGTATGTCTGGTACTATCTCGGTAGGGATAACAAAGTAAGTAGAGTGCAGTTTTGTTAGCAACCAGCTATAGCTACTCTAGTGTAGTCCACTTCTATCTTATGATATAGTGTTTATATCATTGAACAAGGCTGTCAGTAAGCTAATTGGAACAAACAACAACTCAAGAACGAAAATATACCACGTTCCGTCTATTCTTGAATGACAAGTGTACCAATGTAGCTATGTCGTAAGAATGCGGCGTAATGCTTAGCGTACTTTTGACAAGAAAAACTAGACAAATTTTGGGTTACATGAATCTTAATTCTGAAATGCCTGTTTTTTTCGAAATTGTGATAATGAGCCCACAAACTTGAGTAAAACCGCAATTCCGATTAAAAGGAACTTGTACAAATTTTGTTCAACTGCCGTGCAAAAATGTCCTGTTTCATCAGATTTCCATTGAAAACACCCGAAACAAACTCGCTAACCGTCGTTCTTCATATAAAAGTCTGCCGATGGCCATGAGTTTATTCTCTGTTCTATGATTCACTTCGTCACATGAATCATGCAAGTGTGATTTTCCTAAATCGGGTATTATCACCCTTTTCATAGCCATCACTTTGTCAACCAATTAATATTCATCACTACTGTTAAATCGCCAGAAGATTCGAATTATGCGTTCATATAGCCTAGTCTTACGCACAGTCTGGGCTGGATATATGTATATATGTATATATATATATATATCTTAAAATGGGCAGAGGGCAGAAGATTATACGTAAATATATATACTGTTATCGAACGTGGTTCTACAAATATAATAATAAACAATTTAAATGTAAAGTAACTTAAGACCAGGTTTACAAACGCATATAACAGTGCAGCGGAAGCGTGACAAAATGTTCAGTTCCAGCGGTAAAATATGTTGTGCGTTACTGTTACACCTATAAACAAATGTGGTTGTTTGTGGTAGGAATCAAAATATAAGTAACAAAATCGGATACAATTCAACTGTTTATGGTCGATATAGAGTTTACGGAAAAGAATTAAATGTTGACATATCAAACGGTTGAGTAAAAGCACGCGTTGCAAACGGACGAGTCACGTTAAATTAGAAGGTAAAGGCATACTACTGTAAACATGTGAGTAGAGTAACGTGAAATTAGGTTTCACAACTACCATTCATCCTAAGTTTACTGAACGGATAAACAGCATCGCGATAACTCAGTGATTAACGATTTCTAATTACCAGTCACATGGTCATGGGTTTGAGGAGGATTGTTACGGCTACTTCGTGTGATTCGGCGGCTTCACTCCATTCATTCCAGTTGTGACAAAACAGCGGACACTTTTGAGTAAAAGTTGGAAAATTGAAAATACTTCATTCCAACATACTTACATGTGGGTATTTGCAAAACGAACTATTCGGTAGATGCGTTCAGTGAAGTGACGAACTTGAATCTAACCTACTGAATTTACTAGTATTTTTCTAAACCTACTTTCAAACGAGAGTATGTGTACACATTTTTGTCTGACATGTTTACAATGCGTTATTCGGTTGATGTGGAGTGTAGAGTATACCTACCTTGAAGTGTGTACGACTGTTTTGTTTAGTTTTCCCAGTTTGGTATGGTAGTTTTACACTAACTACTATGAGAAACATCCCTGTCTAGACTGGTACAGTAGTCCACGTGTTACGGAGCCTACGTCAACTGTTTCTCCTGGGTTTTTTGCAATGTTCATATATCACAACTTTGGGCACCGGGCGCCATTGCAGTTTGTCTAGACTAGTGAAATAACATACGATCTCTAATGTCAATGTCATTAACTAACTGCCTAATAAAATGAGTTTGCTTTATGGTCAATTTCCCGTATCCCAGATATACTCCCCTTTTCATATCCCAAACTAACCTGGCTTTATTGTATAGGATATGAAAGAATTATTCACTTGAGGCATACCACTGGTTTTGTGGTTATTGCCACCCATCAGGTATACGTATCCAGTGAACTTCAACCACATATTCCATCATAGAAATGGCAGATGCTGGAAGTTATGTGTACTAGCTCATTTGTGAGTCAGTTTTATCGTTTATCTCAGGCCCATTGAAGTCCGTAGATAAGGGCTGGTGTTAAGAGCATCGATTTGAACTGTGTAGAAACTCAGTTTTCCTCAAGCTCCTGAACACACACTATTTTGTAAAATTATACTATCATCTAGAAGCTGAGTTTGTGCACAGTTCTAGCTACTGTTCTTAACACGAATTCCATTGATTCTGAGATAAGAGTATTAGTACAATACAAAATTATGAGGAACCATTAAATCGACTAATTATTTACGGGGAATACCACCACAACGAGATCCAACAAAAGACACAATGTGCGTTGGGAAACAAACTGGCGGAACTCACTGGTGTACAGTACATTCAGTGGAGGATCACACAGACCAAAATATATCGATTGATCAGGTGGTATAGAATGGGGACAACATTCAGACGCCGGATATCAAACGAGATTTTTTGAAATTGGGTGAAATATCAGTTATATGAGATAACCATATCATGTTGATAACCAAAGTAATCCTCAGACACTTGACAGGAAGCAGTCTAGGTATAAAGTTAACTATTTACATAAACATAAGTGCATGTACTATATAGTTTCTCATATTAATTCTCTTTCTTAAGAGAACACATTACATAAACATATTTGGAGGGGTTGCGAGATATACTGAACTCAATTTATCGTTATTTTATGCCCGTTGCAGGTTTTGCTGTATGTTTCATGTTTTAACTTGAGTTGTCCAGTATAACTGTTTAATAACGCCCAGTGACAGTACCTTATATCGTTTTCTACAGTAGTCTGTGCTGCTTTATTAAATTCCCAGACCTTCCGGTTCCGACCAAAGTTAGGTGAATCTGTGGGTGCATAATTATCACTGTGACTCAGAAATTCTGAACATTCTGTATAAATTTGAAACACCGAGTTCCCTTTAACCACTTCATTAGAGCAGAAAGAAGACATATATTGCGATATGTTAACATTTCATTTACTCTCATCAATCGCAAACGTAAAACATGCAAGTTATATACATCATACAAATAAGGACAGACAGGGATTAGACACGCATACAAGCACAATAAGCATTATGTAATCACGACCATGGCAACCCGATAGGTTGCCTCAACCACTTTTGTGCACACAACGTCGGCTGGTAAGTTCGGATGAGCGTCGCTTCACAGAAAGCTAGTAGCTTCGGGTTTCGATTGCGCAACAGTATCTTAAATGAGTTTAATGGGTCAACTTGGTGACCCGTTGTCATGAGGTGTTTAGCAATCGATGACGTTGGATTTCAAGCCGTCAGTGCAACAAGTTGAGGCTGGTGCGTCATCTGTTGTTTCAACCATTTCGGAATGTGTTCGGCGACTCGCTGAGATAGTTGTCGATCTGTTCGGCCTATGTAAACGTCACTGCAACTGCAAGTGAACTGGTAAACAACATGGGAGGCAGAAGAGTTTGGCAAGCTACATTCGCGATTTCTGAGAACTGCTCCTCTGGTGGTTTGAAATAAGCGCAACTGCGCAGCCGCATACGTTCGAGCTAGAGCAGACTTTAATTTGTGCTTTATGTCGTTGGCTAAGTGGTCACCTTTGAATGGCAAGAATAAGAAAACATCCTTCTTTTAAGCTGTCAGTATGGGCTCAATGCTCTTCTTCACCGTATTATGTGCCCCGATGAATTTGTCAGGGTATCCGTTTGCCAGCAACGTTTGTCTCAACAATTCCTGTTCCATCTGCAGTGTATCGGGGGTGCAAATACGCCTGGCTCTATGAAACAGTGTCTTAACCAAACCCCGTTTGTATGCAGTAGGAGCAAAACTGGAAAACTGAAGATACTGACCACCCCGTATCGCTTTGCGGTGAACCGAGCGCTGTAACGTGCCATCCGCACGTCTAGTAATGAGCACATCCAAAAAAGCTAAACTATTGTTCGATTTCACTTCGTGAGATAAAGATAGGTTGGGATGGATATTATTAAGGAAGTTGAAAAACAAATCAAAATGAGTAACATCAGTGAAAGTCAAAATATCATCGACATATCGTTTGTACAATAACGATTCAGCTATATTATTGTGGACTTGTCGCTCAATCATTCCTAAGAAGATGTCTGCTAGTGTTGGGCCTAACGGACTACCTAAAGCCACACCGTCTATCTGCTTGTAAGCCAGTCCCTCAAAATTGAAACGAATGTTTTCTGTACATAACAGAATAAGATCTTTGAGGTATTCAAGTGGAACACCTATATCACAGTTCTGGCTGGAGATGAAGTCACATAAAATGAAATGTTAACATATCGCAATATATGTCTTCTTTCTGCTCTAATGAAATTCTGTATAAAGTTTTTGACGAAATCTCAAGTGTGTATATAATACATTTATACTTATTCATTAATCCATAGATAATTGTTGATATCGACGACGGTCCAACGTATAATACCAAGGGATATCCCTCAGAATTGAAAATAGTGTTGATGACGATCGTGATGGTACTCTACTAAGCTCTGTTACATGCATTCTATTGGTTCCATTGTGTTGGTTTATCTAAACTTTGACCTGACAGACCAATTATTCATCTACTGAGACACATGAGCGTATATGATCAGACTTTTCTTTCCAGTCAACCAGATGAGTGATATTCATGACCTCATTCAAACAATTCGTAAATATCATAAACTCCACAAATGGTGGGGAGTGATCATGATGAATTAATTAGCCGTCTGGTGATCATATAACGAGTGATTCATTGGGCTCAATGCCGTCTGGTAGTTTTGGGTTGCAGCGTGTAATCTACGCTATTCCAGACGCGTTTAAAACCAATACGTTCCAACCGTTGTGTTAGTCGCATCCTGGTATTTTGAACTAGAGTTGACCAGTTATATTTTATAATTGGATTGAACAACTCCAGTCTAGACATTAACTAGAGAAGATGCATAGTATAGTTTAGGTTCTGGGGTAGTTATGCCATACCACCACTGTATGGCACGATATGAAGTTCCTAGTATAAGCAGTCAATGTGCACAGAATAATGCATACACTTCGAACATTATGAAAGAAGCCCAATAAGATGATATTTCAGGCAGCAAGCATTTTGTGCATCTATGATAATCCATTGTTAGAACTACACAAGTTGACGTGCACCTTGATCGTCGACGGAAACCTGTTGTAGTGAAGTTAAATTTCCCTATCCGGTCTAATACAAATTTCAGACCACAACATTCTCATTTATGGAAAAACATATGACTGAAACAAGTCAAGAAATGCCCGTCATTACTTGTTCGAAGCAACTGGAGTTGCATCTGATACTCTGGTCTTTAGGTGCCACAGAAGCCAGTTTTTGTGTTCAAAACAGTTGATCGTACTCGATGGTGCTTTTGGTCTGTACGGTCTGCCATTTTCGCGCATACTTCTTCGGAAATTTTATGTCCCGTCTGCTTGTCTGATCTACCAGTTAACAAGTTCTGTTCAATGTCCTGGGTTTTAGAATATTTTTCGGTTATAGTCTAGAACTGCGTCACCTCATGGTGTAGATACTGCCGTGAATGTGGACAATATTCTGATATCACATGTGTAGTGCGAAAGTTCCTTTGAAATAACATTTACAAACGTACATTTCCTTTTGTCCACAGATGGAACAGAAAGAAGAACTACGTCGTAAAGCCGAACATACGGAAAAAATGTTGGACAGAGCGAATAAACTAGTCAGTGGTTTAGCCGGTGAGAAACATCGTTGGGAAACCACTGTGGCTGATTTGTTGCAACGCATCGAGCTACTGCCGGGTGATTGTCTCCTGGCTGCTGGGTTTCTTTCTTATATGGGCCCGTTTCTGAGTGAATATCGGGAAAGATTGGTTAAAAATTGGCTCACAATGGTTCGAGCAGAAGCAGTTCCTGCTTCTGATCCGTTCAGTTTTGCTGATTTCCTAGCGGATCCCACTCAGGTGAATTTGTTAAATAGTTGGACGATGGCCCGAAATTCGAATTTATGTGTGTGTATATAATATTTACAAAAGTTTTTCACACTGAAGGAAAAAGTCCGGTAAAAGTCTAATAAATCTCCCTGAGCTGGTGTCATTGACACATACTATATGTCACGTGTTGTTAGTGCCTTGGTCCGCCGATCCAGGCGTGTTCTAATCGGATATAATGTTCATGATCGACAGACGCACAATCTCATCCGCACCGCGCAACATGCGATTTGCAAAGCAAGCTGTTATAGACAGACCACACGCATGATTGATCGCACGTTTTTTCCACGGTTGTCGTTATGGCCTAATCAAGCATACGGTTTGCATACCAATATGTACAACAACCCCATCTTATTACTGGTGGCAAAGATAGATTGGTTTCCCTCATGAATCTGCTTCTGAAGCTATGACCGTCTTCATTGGAATCCTTTTCTATCTTGGACCCTACAGTGTCGCTCACTGAGGTGCAGAAGATCAGACTTCTGAAACAGCTACTGGATACCAACATCAATGACATTTTATGTTCTCCGTGCTGACGAGTCATCCACTATTGCTATAGCTCTCGATGTCTTCAGTTCATTATGGGACATCCAGAGAAACCTGCTCACATGAAAATACTGGTGATTGGAGCCTACATAGAAACCATAAAAGAGTCTTATGGAATTCCCTTCATGAAGCATATTTTTACACGAATACGTAGACAATCGAGTTGCATTACTGTGTAACTTTCTATGCACATGCTTGCCTTCGAAACATTTACAGGTTACAAAGCACCTCAGCTGATCTATGCCGAATTCTGATACTACTGATTCAGAACAGCAAGGCTGCGTATGCTGTGGACTATCAGTCGTTCGCGTTTACCAAAGAATGTAGAAACACCAAACCACATATTTATATAACAAATCGTAACGTCAATACTCGAGCGAATGAACATGGTACCTAAAAGTTTCCAACTACACTAAACGAATGCTATGAGCCAGTGTATTTTGCTTACACAGCGCTGGTTATCCTTGGTTGATTATAGCCCAGCTGTATTGATCGCCACGAAGTTGAGGGTGGTATACCAGATTAGTAAAGGTTCAATGTTATTGCCTGCTATTGTGATCGACCATCGGAAAACCGTTCGATCGTTTTTCCGCCTAGTTCTTTGGTCGTGTTATTAATTGTGTCAACCTGTTAGGAATCAATAAATTATCCTCTGGCATAGTTGCCAATGCACCTTTATGGTGGGTTGCAGATGACGCGGGAAACATAACGAGTGGTTCAATACCACCTAGCTATTGTATACATCACTCATCGCATCAGAAAAAAAAGTCGTTTTTATCGAACAATGAAAACCACTGTTTTGTCCTTCAAAAGTTGAATTCACACAATCACTTTACGTTGCATGTCTATCCTACCCCCATCCCATTTAGTCCGATCAAACTTTGCTGTCGTGTTCCATTACTTTGGTATTTAGATTGTTTCTTCGGTACACAACGGGCGAGATAAGAACAAACTGTTAACAGTCCACAACACTTGTTGTACTGTACGAAGGGTAGCATGAGCTGTAACCTTCTTCACCAAGCACTTCTAGTGTTGCAATGTGGTTGAGAAGCCTAAATTGCTTGATAGTAGATGGTGTTGTAGTAGATATAACTGCATTTCATGCAGGTTTCCTATCATACCTCGTAACATTATGCTGTCTAAGTGACATTTAAACACAATAATATTGCTTTGTAGGCTTGGGATAATAATTCACAGTATCCTAGTAGAACAATATGCTACAACTACCTTCATCCATCGTTCATATGTTTACGCCTCTCATTCAGCTGTAACAGATTAGCACGTCGTCATTTGCGGACAGAACCTCACGTATACCGTCTGTGTTCAACTAATTGCGACATATCAGACTGACAGAATGATAAAATCAGGACAGACTACTGTGCCAGTTTACATGTTGACATTCGGTAAATGTACTTATGGTGTTTATGTCATACACTTTAGGTCCGCGAATGGAATCTACAAGGTCTACCTCGTGACGGATTTTCCGTGGAAAATGGCGTGATTGTGACTCGAGGTACTCGTTGGCCTCTTATGGTCGATCCACAGAATCAAGCTCAGCGTTGGATCAAATCTATGGAAGGCAAAGCACTACGTGTGATCGATTTACAAATGCCAGATTATATGCGTACATTGGAAACTGCCATCCAATTTGGTCAACCGGTTTTATTGCAAAATATACAAGACCGATTGGATCAGGCATTGGATCCAGTTCTGAACAAATCACTTAGAAAAGTTGGTGGAGTGTATATCCTGAAGTTGGGTGACAAAGAAGTGGAGTATAATAACAGTTTTAGGTTAGTACCTATTGATTTTCTGTTGGTAAATTTCTTTCCGTCCACCTTCACTGCTTCTGATGTTCACCGACTGGATTACATACACACCCTTATCTCTGCATTTCAAAAACTTATCAGAATTAGAAGCAATTTTGTCCCTGTCTGACTTTCGGTATGGCTGAAGTTGTTGCACATCAGTTTTAGCCATATCAGAGTTATTCAAGCCTAGTCTTGGTCGATGCTCCGTTGTCAATTTCAACAGTAGCAGATTGAAATTAAATTGACAGTTTAACTGATGCAACTCCAATCATACGAACGATACACGATGTGATTGTTAGTCCAGAAACACGACGAGTCGGCTCAGGTTTGTAAAGACGAGGGGTTGAGTCATGTGACTAGTATTCAGCGAACTTGTTGCTGCAATGGGACTGTCCGGCACACCCATTAAAATTAACTATTTAAGCTTTATTTTCCGCCGGAAATTCTCTCATACCTTTCCATCCTAGAATTTTCACATTTGAGTTGGATAAATCTACCTTACATAAGTTATAATGTATCTGAGTCTGACAACGGGTTAAAGCAGTATCCCCTACGTAGTCGATTTAGTAAATTAAAGGCAGTTTTGCCTGTAAACAGTGGTTCGTTTTCATTTGTCGACCTTAGATGCCGCATACAAAAGTACCTGAATGAGTCTTCAGTGTTACGGTAATGCATTCAGTACGCCAGATAGTGCTGTAAGTCAAGAACGCGAGCAACATGCGAATAGTTTACTCATCGAATCCACATAAGTGGTATATGCTTGAACAGCAAAACGAGCACAAAATCACATTTACAATTTCCAGTGACAAGTCCGTGTTCTGAAAACACCATTTCTTGCCAAGTTGTTTTCCATTGTTACCCCCGTGTTCTGCCCGATTACTTCGATATCTCAATACGTATATCTACCTGATTACTCACAAGCAATATCGTTTAATTGTTCGGCTACAACACACTGACTTTCACAATATGAGTCATTTATCTTCCTTGCTACACTCCAAGATTGTTTTACGAACCATCAGCATTTTGTACGCTTCAACGCTGATTGTAAGCAGCACATGCTTTTCTACATTCATTTCTTAGTTTGTTCCCGTTGTTTTTCTATCAAAGGATATTTTAAGTAAAATATACGGGCGATATTATAGCAAAAAAGTTGTTCAATAAAACACAATCTTTATTGTCCAACTCGCTCATCCTCAAGTTACGCGCGCTCGCGTGAATTCCATTTTTACAACAAAACGGTGATTTCCACTCACACGCCGTGTACACTTCTGTCTGATTTGTGTGTGTGTGCATGACTTCTTCCGTCATGGGTTTTTGCCTGTCATTTCTCGCCCGTTTGTCCGATTTCGTTGCTCAATGGCTCTTCCGGTCGCCCGTATTGTCCGCAATCCACTCGCCGTGAGCTTTGGACATATCTCACCGCCGCGTTGAGGTATTCCACCATTTATTGGACTGCTGGCCTGCAATTTCGACATCCACCACAACACCATTCACAACTCAGTTGCAATTTGCAAAAAGTTTGATGGAACATTTACCCTTGGTCTTTATCTCGAGTTCTGCTTCTAAGTTTCAAAAATTGTCAGCATGTATTGAGGACAGTCGGCTCCCATGGTTTATTACTAGTTTTCACGTTCTTCACAAAAGTGTAACTCAACTGGCTTGGTGGGAGTATAGAAGGTTTCCGATGTCTGCAATACTTCTGATCAAAGGCATTTTGTATATTTATTACAAGTTATCTCTCAGGCGTTCTATGTATATGGTCCGAAATATCTGAATTTTCCAGGAATAAGTTGTAAACATTGTGTACGACTGTATTTTTCCGTATTAATTATACTTTATTTTTGTGGAACTATTTCAACAGTTAGAAATTCTTGTCACAGCTTTTAAACTACTCTCTTAAAGTTATCGATATTCATCTTTGATCTTTAAATCATCTCATCCATCTACGTGTTTAGAATAGACCACATGAGATTATCAGAAGTAAAAAGGTGTTTTGGTAAACAATCTGTTTTCGATTAATCATCATCGGGTCGATTACATAACATGTTGTGTCATTATGGTTGGCAAGCGAGCAAAATCCAGAGCGGTTGTGAATTGGAGAACATCATTGCTCACAAGCGAAAGTAGTTGAGCGCTCACATGATAATTCGATCATGCCTAATGTGTTCAATGGCGCAGTGGTAAACGTGGCTCCTTCGTGAAAAGCGTGGTCGGAGTTATATACAAGGATATGCACTACTGGCAAGCACTAATGAAAGCGAAACTCCAGTCTAGTGCTCCTTTTCGAAAGGGGCCAACTGAAAAGTCTATGGGAACGCGACAGCTGTGACTAGTTGTGAATGATGTTCAATCTATGTGAATTAGAGAACAGTTAGACGACTAAAATTAACCTCCGGAGGTGTCAAGTGGGTACCATGGGGCCTGAACAAATTTCTTCTGAGCGCACAACTGTGGATTGCTCAACCGAATTCTGATCGCTTCCGCGGTGACCAGAATACGAACTTTGACTCCTCTGGATTGACGATTGTGCAACCGGTAAATGAGTTGAAAATCCACTACCGGTAAGACCTGGTACCCTTAGTCAACAAGATGCGCCAGATTTGCACTAGAAATGGATTTCACCTCGCCCTTAGTCAGCCATATTGAGTGGTGGTCACGTATCCTCTGAGAAAAACGCCTGGTTGTGCGACCGACGTAACCTACTCCACAGGAGCATGTGAAGGAGTAAACACAAAATGAGGTCACACATTTGGGCAACGTATCTTTAAATTGTACGTGGACTACCGTGTCGGATCTGAACGAGCTTCGTAGTTGTGCAACACTGTAGGTCTTTTCAATTGCGTTACTTATTCTACGAGTCATCAGTTCAGCCAATGCTCAGCCTTTTTAGTCTAGCGTCATGTAAACCAACTTCTTTTCCGCAGATGGGAGCTTAACTTTTGGTTCTGTCAGTTCCATATGTCTAAACATGAAGTTCACAAGATAGACATTCTCTGCAAATATTCGCCGTAAAAACACCATTTCAGCTACAGTCATGTCAACAGTACATATCTTCATAGCTCTGTGTATTAAACTACGAACGAAGTTTCTCTTCTCTCTGAGCGGCACGTAATTGAAAAAATTGATATGCTGACCGTTTGAAGTCGTCTTCCTGTGAATTCCCCTTTGAAGTGAACCGTCTGCACGACGATTCATTGTCACATCCAGAAAGGATATTCGTCCATCTTTCTCCAATTCACAACCGCGTGACGTAATTGTGTGACTAATTGCTCTGGATGTTTCTCGCTTGATAATCGTGATGATACAAAATCTTACGTAACTGGCCCGATGATGAATAACCGAAAACAGTTTGTTCACCAAAACACCTTTTCCTACTAATTGTGTCATTCTACCCACGTTCGTTTGTGAGTAACGATAATTTTATCCGATCGTCTTGATGGTAGACATAGTTACTGGAAGTTAACCAAAGCCCCGACTATTCATCAATAGTGTAAAATAGCGCCTAACAGATTTTATGATACTGGAAATTTCAACCTGTATAGGAAATCCTAATCGAGGGTTTGTCGTCTGGAATTGACAGCTGGTAACTGTGTTTGTTATCAAGACGATCGGACAACCTGATCATTAATCACAAGCGAAAGTAGTCGAGTGTTGAGCCATGATAATTCGGTTGTGCCCAATGTGAGGCAAACACTGTTACTTCACAAAAACGTGACCGGAATTCTAGTTCCGGCTGTGGCAAGAAAATGCACTATTGACGAGCTCTAATGAGAGCGATACTCGTGGTTAGTGCCTTATTTCAAAATAGACTGATTGGAGAGTTTACTTGAATGCGAAATCTGCAATCAAATGTGAGTAATGTTCAAGTAAACCAAATCCTCGACTATTAATCTGTATTCTAAGTAATTAGAAAGTTTTATAAGGGTTTTCAAACTATTTCTTTAAAGTTGATAATCCTCAAGTTCGATCTCCAAGTTATTCCATTCTAGCAAATTATCTTGATCCATTTAGATAGTCTACTTCGTATTTCTTTGGATTTAAATTATTCCCACTACATCAGTTTTATTATCATATCGGTGTACAAAGTTGTTTGTGCTTGGTTTGTTATTTAGCTATTATGTAGCATATTAAAGCTTCCACAATCTTCTTCTCCTATTCATGAAATTGGTGTTTATTACAGTTCTCACGAAGAACTTTGCTGTAGATGATTCTCTGACCATTTCTAAGAAATTTCTGCCGATTCAATATGTACGATGACTTAAAATTTTCATCTTTTGGGTGAATACATTAATATGTTTATTTAACCTGACTTTATGTTCACTTTCACTACTTTTCTATCTACATTTTGCACAGGTTTTATATCACAACCAAACTGCCAAACCCGCACTATACACCAGAAATCAATTCTAAAACAGCGATTGTGAATTTTGCTGTCAAACAACAAGGTCTAGAAGCTCAACTGTTGGGTATTGTGGTTCGTAAAGAACGTCCAGAATTGGAGGAACAAAAAGACAGCCTGGTGATTGGAATCGCCGCTGGAAAACGTAAACTGACTGAATTGGAAGACGTGATTCTGCGATTGCTGAACGAGGCTCAAGGCTCGCTGTTGGATGATGAACAGCTGGTCAATACACTACAAACATCCAAATTAACCTCGACTGTGAGTTGCTGCCCGCAATCATCAGATATTTTTCATACGTACTGCATTTCTAGGGTTCAGTAAATCAGCCGTGGCACACCCGGTTGCTCTCAAATTAAGGTCACATGCACAAATCCCAAAACCTCTAACCACTGTTTCAAAGTTAACTAAACATTCGAAAAATAAAAGCTAGTCGTGTGGTCTATTGCGCGTATCACTTACAGCTTAATGTAATTCGATGATAACGATCCAAACGTTGTACGCAAATAATACTGTTGCTATCTGGAATACATCAAAGATGAGTCGAATAGTGAGTTTTTAGCTAGATATATCGTTAGGAAGCCATCTCCAAACGTAGAAACCAGGACGCTTCACGCCATGTGGATCGATCGTCTCATTTCGGATTGTATGGTCGTGCGTGATGGTATGGTTCCATCCAGCCAATCAGATTTCAACCATACCTCAAGCATCTGCACGCTACCTGAACCGTTTTCTCGCGTCTGTTTTTGATACTGCCTGTAATGTGATTTGTTCTAAGGCTCTGACAGCCATATATGATAGTTTCATCGTATACTTTCTTTGCGCGTAACTATCATGTATGGTCGTCTCATTTGATATATGTCGCGTCCTGTCGGCCATGTATGGTAATCGTGGACTCAATTACGGGAAGGTTGGATTCGAACCAGCGACAGAAACAGCATGCCTATTCGCGATAATTGTTCTAGCAGCTGAGCTGCGAAATCATGCCGTCCAATACTAAAATGTTTTTCCCTTTTAGGGGGTTGAATCATTAAGTAACAGCGCCTAATGCTAATTTGACCGCGTACTCCAATAATAAATCACTAATGACAGCTTTTCATGATGCGAACACAAATCAGGCTGATTGAAACACTTACAAAAGAGGAGCATCTTAGTCGCTGCAGGATTATACACTTTCCAATCGAGCTAGTGTTTAAAAATAAAGTCCAGTAGCCTCGGTAACTATCATTATTGGAAGTTAGTCCTGTTTAAGAAATCTTTCGACAGAAGTACATCGGTTATCAATGGACCCAACAGTCTTTTTCTACGAACTTAGTATTCTTTTGATTGCCCCATAGGTTTGACGTTTGAAGAGGTAGTTTGTGCCTGGAAAATTTATTTGTGTATCCAATTGCAGTGGATGTCATTTATGGCTACAACATTCGTTAGGATTGCAACTCTACTGTAGTGCATACGATTCTCATATGAATGTTTAGTCTTCAGTGTTTTGTACCCGACTCGTAGTGTTTGACTGCTTTTGTCTTTTCTTCTCTTTTATCATAGGAAGTTACTGAACAGTTACAGGTAGCTGAAAAGACAGAGGTACAAATTGATGCAGCGCGAGAAGGTTATCGTCCTTGTGCACAGCGTGCGTCCATCCTGTTCTTCGTACTAAACGACTTAGGTCGCATCGATCCGATGTATCAGTTTGCATTGGACGCCTATATCGACTTGTTCAATCTAAGCATCGATAAGAGTCCTCGTTCGGGCAAGTTGGATGACCGTATCATACATCTGAATGACTATCACACGTATGCAGTCTATCGTTACACTTGTCGTGGACTATTCGAGCGACACAAACTTTTGTTCTCTTTCCAAATCTGTATCAAAATACTCGAAGCTTCCGGAAAATTGAACCAAGACGAGTACAACTTCTTTTTACGTGGTGGAGTGGTACTTGACCGAGAAAATCAGTTTGATAACCCTTGCCAGTCTTGGCTATCTGAACAGTGTTGGGACAATATTACGGAATTGGACAAACTACCCAACTATCATGGCCTAGTGACTTCGTTTGAACAATATCCCCGTGATTGGAGTGTATGGTTCACAGCCTCGGAACCAGAGAACAGTCCACTGCCAGGCGAATGGGATAACACGACCAATGAGTTTCAACGCATGCTAATTGTGCGTTCGTTACGACCGGACCGAGTGTCCTTCTGTGCTACCACATTCATCACCAGCAATCTGGGTAACCGATTTGTCGAACCGCCTGTGCTAGACATGAAACAGGTGGTGGAGGATAGCAATACACGGACTCCTTTGATATTTGTTCTTTCCACTGGTGTGGATCCAACCACTGGATTATTGCAATTGGCAGAGAATTGCGGAATGGCCAAAAAGTTCAACGCCCTATCCTTGGGTCAAGGTCAGGCTCCGATTGCTAGTCGTTTGATAAAGGAAGGGGTAAGGGATGGTAATTGGGTATTTTTGGCCAATTGCCATTTGTCTTTATCTTGGATGCCTGCACTAGACAAAATCGTTGAGCAGTTGAGTTTGGAAGAACCACATCAAGAATTTCGTCTCTGGTTATCGTCTAGCCCCAATCCACAATTTCCAATCTCAATTCTTCAAGCTGGTATCAAGATGACCACGGAACCACCGAAAGGCCTACGGTCAAATATGAAACGACTATATTATTTGATAAAGGCAAGTTTTACCGCCCCCAACTAATAATGAAAGCTCTTTTTTTGCATATGAATATTGTAGATATTTGAGTACATATTCAAATAATATATTTCGACCTGATGCGTGTTGGCAGAATTGCACTAGTGTTTTGAAGAGTTAACGCATTGTCTTTCTTTCTATAGTAAAAGGCACTCGGATAGAGTTGGGCTTCATATATTGTTGATCCGTAGACCAGGGGATAAATCTTAACACTAGTGCTTGTAAGACAACCGCACCGATCGGTACCCTTTTGACTGCAGACTTACTCCGACATAGTCATTCAGGTTGGTTATCGAGGCCTAGTACAGATCCATTTACATCGTATCTCTTTTTGTCAATACCGATTGCCTAGGACAATCTGTACAGAATTGACCTGAAACACGTTCGGCAGCATTCATCGATTGTCAGAAGAGTTACGAAATGATTCATGTGATTTCTTTCTACGTGATCTCCTTCCTCGGGGTACAATCCCACAAAATCATATCAGCTTCCTTCGTTTTCGACGGTGAGGTTCAAAAATGTTTACAAATCCAAACTTCTGTGTTACGCACTAAAAATGCCAACCCACTGTTTACTACACAGTGCTCTCTATGCAGAACCTCCCGGGTCGAGGTGATAAATGACCAACCGACAGCCCAATAAATAAAAATCTAAGTAATAAATAAAACAAGAAAAGTAGTCATTGTACCTGTTCTTGGACTGTGACCTAGCAGTGACTGCTAACTGGATGATGTGATGCAACTGGTCTGAGTAGTGTAAATGCTATCGTTTTCTTCCTGATCTAATTCCGACGCAACGAGACGACCAGAGTCATACGGAAGCTACCTCATTGACAGCGTTTTTTCCTCACATCTTTAATATCGTTTATGCTCTCTGGTTTACATTTTGGTACAATACCAACTTACTGTAATGAGTTTATATTAACTTCATTTGAGTATTTTTCTTCAGCTTATTCTGTTACAAAATTACGTGGGAGCAAATGGTCAATTTTTCAAGCACTGATCAGTTGTCAAGACTGTTACTAAGGCTGCCTCACAAATAAGACGCTATGTAGAGTATTTACCATTCCATTTCCAGTTCATCAGATTTTGTAAAATACATAACAAAACGACTAAAATCTGAAAAGCGAACGTTGTTTTTAAACAGTGTTAGTAGTTAGTAGTTTGATTATCGAAGTTCGATGTGTGCGTTTCCGTTCGATCATTTACATGTTGTTTCGATTAGAATGGCTTTTCACAAATATTATGCGGTTAGTGATTTCTGTGTAGAAGACCTGAGTTTAGTGTGATCGCACTGACATGTTTTGAGTCCTGTAATGTTTTATATGTCTGTTTATTAAATGGTATGATTAAACAGGTTCTCATGCTTCCGTCAATGCAGATAACGTTCATTAAGATTGAGTATCGTATACTGACTCGTATTAAGTTATCAGTTGTAACTTTAAAAGAAATCCACCTAGGAAGGTAGTAGGTTTCGGTTCATATATTTCACACTGATTCTACATTAAATCAATAGTTGCCACGTCACTCATCGGTAATATGAGTGTAAATTTTAATCCCAGTATTTTATCATGCTTATTTATGCAAAAACCTACTGTACAGCTAATCAGAGAATATATTGTAGAAACGAACAGTCCTACTAGTTGGGGGTTCGAGCGGATACGCATTGTATTCAATTTGTGTCATAACATGATTGACCAAGGTGCGTACCGTGATTAGGCGTGACGCAGCTGAGTTGGCAACGCTAAGAGGTGAGTGGCACTCTGGTATAAGGATCAGTCGGTGATTGGCTAGACCCCTCATTCTGACACTTTAGCAGACAAACCGCAACTTTGTTAGAAGACACAAACCTGCCGAAAGTATCAAGTTAAACAGGAAGTTTCCAAAACTAGTTTTATGTCGTTATTCTTCACGGACAATACGAAGGTGATTGCTCGCATTACACCAGTGTAACATCCTATTTAGTCAACTTATCAATGTTTTGTGAACTAAATTGATAACAAAATCACTTAATTCTAAATGGTTAACCGTTTTGTCATGCTTGACTTGTTTTTAATTATGATTTCACTTCCATAAGGTTTACGTTTGCCCGTTCCGCATGGAACAATGGTAATCCTAACATTATGGCTGATTGAAGCTTTTGGTGTGTTGAAGTCCGTTACTGTCTGAGTAGACTGTTGAATTAGCGGGTCACGTTCCTTGTTCCACATGTTTTTAGTGATCCTCTTACATAACTTCTTCATTCTCTATAGACGTTTCAAGTTTGATTGGTGTATCTCCTTAGTTTATTAAGGTTCAGTTCTAGTCTGATGCTTTAATGTTCTATAATCTATATGAGCTAATTTGGAACTCCCAAAATAATTGCATCTATTTGTTATCAGCGGGCAATCCATTGCTGTAGTTGCCAATCTTCCCAGAGTTAAGATGAAATCGACGTCGTTCATTCACCGTCATCGTAGCAATGTCTGTGGTACTCACTGATGCCTAACTGCCACACAATCATCAAGGAAAAAGCAAGTCCTAGTCAGAAAAAAATAACAGAAAAGAGGGAAGGGAACTAACTGCTGAATAACTATGCATATAATCAAACATTCAACTACAAGGTGTTTGCACTCTGCAAACAGACAATCGCAGAATCAATGAACGTAAAGCGTTATAAGTAAGGAAGCTTCATTACAGCTTCCACTTCTCTGTGCCATTAGATGTACTTATTTCACAAACAATAATAACAACCGCACCACTACACCCGATTAACCGCCATCTCACCTAAAGTCTGCAACCGTTGACTCTGCGAGTCACAAGGACCCCACTTTAGCAACTTGACCCGGTGAATGCTTCTAAAATCATTATCACTCGCTGTGCTTATCTCCACCAAAATATTACGACGATTTATACCATACTTTCACACAGTTACATTAAAGACAAGCAAAACTGTCCCCCAACATTGTTTAATCCTGTAGATCAACAGAGAAATATAACTTATTTGAATAAGACTTGTCAGCGTGTTCAATGGACTTCAAAAGTTTTTGACCTTCTGCAGGTGCACGAAATGTATCGAAGTCGATTAGCAATATTCTGTAAAAGAAGTGAAGATTCTTGTGATTGAACAATCCTGCTTCATCCTTGTTATGTTGGTCCACTTCAAGGTGGAATCAGTCGGAGTAAATTAATCATAACTGAAAAAGTCTTAAAAAAACATCACGGATGATATATACTGAGGCAGCATTCAGTGAAGTGCCAAGAATTATTCCAGTTATACTGCTGGCTACTAGACTTTAAACAAAGCAAGTGTACGATTAAGTTCGTCAGGACGACGAACAAATAGTATCAAAAAGTCATATTTAAAGAGTATCTATAATGTCCAGAAGGAGTGAGTAGAAGAATTCAAAGTCAGATTCAAAGTTTTATGAAAAAAGGGAGCTTGCAGTTGATAATTGTTTCCTCAGATCATCAAGTTAACATCATGCGCCATCCATGCATCTCAACGACATCAAACTTCATTGGTTGTTCAGAGAATCATCAAGGCAGAACTACGGCCAGTAACACGAGCTGAGTGTTTTCCCTCAAGTTAAAGGTTTTGTTTTATCTGATATGGTTAAAGAAGGTTTT
>JTDE01000845.1:170641-184169 GCA_014338405.1 Paragonimus skrjabini miyazakii
ACATGCATCTCAACGGCATCAAACTTCATTGGTTGTTCAGAGAATCATCAAGGCAGAACTACGGCCAGTAAGACGAGCTGAGTGTTTTCCCTCAAGTTAAAGGTTTTGTTTTATCTGATATGGTTAAAGAAGGTTTTTGATGTCAACGTTCAATAAAATTGATCACAATGATAGACCCGGAGCCTGATGCTTACGTTTCATACTTTGGTTATACTACTTAATAACAGGTTAGTAAGCTAAACAGATAATGAATTGAAGGTAACAGTACAGTCACTCTATTCTCTCGAGGCGATCAGGCAATGACAGCATTACTCACAAGCCAAAGTGGCTGAGCGTTCACATATGATCATTCGGTCATGTCTAATGTGAGGTCGATGACGCAATGGTCATAAAGGTTGCCTCATAAACAACGTGGCCGCGGTTCTAGTCCTGGCCGTTGCAAGGATATGCACTATTGACGTGCTGTAACAAGAACGAAACTCGAGTCTAATGTTTCTTTTCAATGAGGTGGAGAACTAATTTGACTGTTCATGAGGTCCTTCACCTGGCAGGCGACATCTACCTGCAGTATTCATCTTAGTTAACCACCTTATGGTTTTATCTAACTGTTGGCGAGCTTGGGGAATGATGACCTGCGCTCAGCAGGCCCGTGAAGCATACGATCAGACCAGTAAAGCATGCATAATTTAATATCGCTGAACCAGTTGATCTCGTATTCCATTTTTTTCAGATGTGAGCTGACTGTTGGAGGAGTGGTCAACACACCCTCCTCGTAGGTACGATGGCTGAAGACAAACGAAGTGGTTAGCCCACTTCTGTCTACATTTTTCACTTATAAATCATAGTTTATTCAAATCGCGTCCTACATCAATCGGCTGTGATGTTGGCAACATGTATTCTGTATCTCAGATGAATAATTTGCATTTTTATTACATGATCCATTTATTTAGATCTACGAACTTGTTTGAGTGTCACTACTAGCTTATATCCCAAAACCATCAAATTAAATGTACGACCGAGAATATTGAAGCATGTATTTTTTTAAATTTTGTCATTTTAAGTAAACACCGCCTTGTCGTGGACGCATTATTTCAATAATTCACATTCTGAATTATGACTACTACTAGTCGGATTCAGTCTGAAAACAAACGTCCGGTCATTATCCTTTTTCCTTTTTCAGGAGGATCAGTTCACAACCTGCCATAAACCAGAAAAATATAAGAAACTATTGTTCTCGCTCTGTTTTTTCCATTCGGTCTTGCTGGAACGACGTAAGTTCTTGATGCTCGGTTGGAACATTCCGTACGAGTTTAACGACTCCGATTTCGAAGTCTCCGAACATCTACTGTCTAACTACCTGGATCAGTACGAGGAGACCGCGTGGGATGCACTACGCTACCTAATCGCCGATATCAACTATGGTGGTCATGTCACTGATGATTGGGATCGTCGGCTCCTGGGTACTTACATCACTGACTACTTCAAAGAGGATGTGTTGAAGGAGCCGTTTTATAAACTATCCGCATTGCCGCATTACTACATTCCACGTGATGGGACGTTGAACGCATATCGAGAATTCGTTTCCATGTTGCCACAAATTGATCATCCGGAGGCGTTCGGGCAACATCCTAATGCAGATATTACATCCCAAATCCAGGAAACGCGCATGATCCTTGATACTCTGCTGTTTTTACAGCCGCAGGTTAGTTTAGCATGTTCTTGTCTATGCTTATTTAGAATAATATATGATACACTGAATTCTGACTAATTTACGTGACTTACCTAAGGTCCCGAAAAGAGATATGACGAATTGTTGCACAAAAGTCTCTCAGTCACAATTTCGTTATCATAATTATCAAAGAAAGTCAATGCTTCTTCCTGATTCTTAACTGGAGGACTGTCTGCGGCAGTCACAAGATGCCGAAATGAACCTCCTACCTGGTGGAAGGCTGACTGATCTTGATTATGCTGACGATAAGGTGTTGCTGTTTGACAACTTTCAAGCGGCACAAACAACGCTAAACGCTATTTCATGTTCTGCTAAGTACTTCGAAATGCGCTTTGCAGCCTCGAAATGCGAAGTGCTTCTGCAAGATTGCTTTGATTACATAGATCTATTGTTAGTTACTGAAGTCTTGGAGGTTGTTGACCGGTTTGTATACCTGGAAAACTGCATCAGCGGCGGCGGCGGAGGCGTAGGAAATGAAATAGAAGCACGTATTTCCAAGCCTAGAGCGATGTTTATTAATCTGAGGCACTTATGGCGACAGAAAGATATCTCTCTGAAACTTAAGGGTCGCGTATATCAGACGACAGTGAGGGCTGTATTGTTTTACGACAGCGAAACCTGGCCCCTCAGGGTAGAAAACTTGAACCGTCTTCAGGTGTTTGACCACCGATGTCTGCGCTCAGTCGCTCATATCAAGTGACACCAACGAGTGAGCAACGAGGATGTAAGCAAGCGGGTGTTTGGCACTGATTGTCAAACGAGTTTTTTCGTTCAGTCCTTACACTTGCGCAGACTTAGATGGTTAGGTCATGTACTAAGGATGCCAGCTAACCGCTTGCCACACCGAGCACTGTTTGCCGACGCTGCGGTCGATTGGTGCAAGGTGCGAGGTGGACAGATGATGACCTGGCGTAGACAAATGAAATCGTTCACGAATGGGTTGGCTACTGTAGATCGGGTTCGTCTCTCTGACTGGGGCCCTCGCGACTCATATAGCCGGTGGCTTGAGACGTTAGGTGAGATGGCGGCTAACCGAGCTCGGTGGCGTAAAGTGAGTGCACTTAATGACGCGGGGCAGTGAAAACCGTGAGGAAGCTGTCTTGCTGATGACGCCTTACTTTCACTTACAGCTTGGTTGTTTGTTTGCAAGGTGTAGGCGCCTTGATGTTGTATGTTTGAATGTAGACGTAGCTATTTTTAGTGATTAGGTCCCTTCCCCATTCCTTTTTTCTTCTTTCTTCCTATACAGGGTTTGCTTCTTCTTCCTCGTGGTTATGTGACAGCAAAGCATCAGTGTGAACCACTAATGTATTGCTGTCTATGATGATGATGATGATAATGATGATTATGATTATGATGATGAATAGAACTGTTTTTATAACTGCAGCACTATTTTCTTCCGTATCAGGATGAAGGGGGTTAGAAAAGGTACCCTCAAACAGAGAGCACTCTGATCGCCCAACTGTTGACCATGATCGCCAGCGTACTGCTCAACACGGTAGAGAAATTTTTAGTTTTACCCAAAAGCCTGATGTAACCTCTAATGTGTGCCCTACGAGTGCATTGAGGAAGGGCAATCGCGCTATACTACTTGCACTACTGTTATTCAGCAGTGGGGCAAGAGCATCTATTTTGACATTAAAAATAAAGAAGAAACATCGGAGTGCAGTATTGCATGAAATGTTTCTTGGTACGTAAAGGAACGTAAAGGAACTGAGCATTGGCGTCTGTGACAACCGTAACGGTCTGAGCCCAATACCGTACGCAAATGAGTGTTTTTGTTTGTTGTCTTGTTGAAACGCATAAACTATGTTGGTTCTTGGCTCACAACACGCACAGCAGTGCTCAAAATCAGGCATTAATGTCTTATTCACTGTGTCTTTGGAACAGGCAAGCCATTACTGCCACCCGAGTCAGACTTTTGAGTCAATGGTTCTGGGCAGGGTCCCTAAAAGAAACCCTGTGTCCAGTTGTCTCGCGTGCCAACCTTTTCAGTCACAGACTCTGGGTTAGGTACTTCAAATCAGCTCACTTCCGTGCAATTAACGACCGGGGAGTATCAGAAGTTATCGTTCTCTCGCCAGGGACATTGCTTATCCATTACGACTTTCTCCTTCTGTTTCACTCCTTAAATTTTCTGTCTTCCCTCTGCCCGACAGTGATTATTTTTTTCCAAAGCCATGGCAACTGGCGAAAATTAGCGCCTCCAGTGTCCGCACTTTATAATGGTTATGGTGACCTCAAAAAGCTGTTATGGCAAACACACTTTCTAGTCTGGAGTTTAAGATTATAGCACCGTTATTCACTCGTGCTCACACGTAGATAACTGCCGATCCAGGCGCTTCTCTCTCAGAGTCTCTGGTGTCGCGGCAGCCGAATCTCGTGTTCAAGCTGGAATGGGAATTGCACTGAGTTTTCTGGGTTAGATCCCAGTGAATAGTCGCTTGTGTGCTGCCAGACTTAATAAATTGGTTAAAATCTGTCGACGCAAATCAGAACGGCGTTGTATTTTTACTGGTTCGGCGTACGCTCCAACGGACAGATGTCGGAATGCTATCAAAGATGCGTTCTAAGACGTCCTCGCTGAACTTCTGAGGCCGACTAAACACTCTGATGTCATCATACTGGCCCGTGATTTCAATGCTCAGTTTGGTCACCTTTCTCTTGAGGAGCAGCGGCTGTCAGGTATTTTCTGTCTGGGCACAACGCACTGACAATGGTGAAAGACGGCTGCAACCGTGCGAACCTCACGATCTCTGTATTTCGAGTACCGCATTTCAATACAGGAAGAAGTGTTGTGTTATGCAGAGAACTCCTGGGTTTTCTCAGTTGTGGATCCAACTCGATCGTACAGCATTCAGTTACAGGTGGCGTGACCCCACTAAGTATTGTCAAGCGTTCTTGTACAACCATCTGGATTCGGATCATGCTGTTATGCATGCCCGTTTTGTTTCGTTGTTTTCCCGGACGTGAAACACTTGTAAACGCAAGATAATTACCTGGCATTCGAGCGGGGTTTGTATGAAGAACGCTTACCAGGAGGCACTGGTGAACAAATTACCTAGTTCAGATCCGTTGGAAGATCCTAACGAACACTGAGAACAAATCGCAGCAGCAGCGAAGGCATGTTTCGAAGGAGTTGTGTAATTGCGACGGAGCTGGATTTCTGTCATGTTAACAACAGGCGTCACTCGATTCCAGCTGTTTCTGAATATGATGACGACCGTCGAGAACTTAAACGCACGGTAATAATAGTGATGACTCTGGAACGCTCAGGATACGCCATCACCTGGTCATCTAGTCACTCTGCATTGCCTGTGACGTTTGGGCCACGTACTCCGCATTATATACTGAGACCATCAACAGCTGGGTAATACTACATGGTGGTCAAACAACGACGTGATCACGAATTATGTGGGTCTATTGTTTGTGGTGAAAATCTACTGGATTCACCGCCGGAGAAAAACTCGGATATCAAGAGCATTGAAATAAACTGTCATTCCTACATCCGCAATATAAAGACAAAGCCAAAGATCTGAACACTCTAGCCGGACAGTTATTTAACATGGCAACGTATGCATGCAGACTACTGTGGACACTTCTTGATCAATATCATATTCTGGCGTTGATTGATTCGTACTCACGTTGACCAGGAGTACTTATTGCAACCTTACCTTCTACATCATTCACAATGCAAAAATTTCATAAATGTTTCAGTCTAGAAGAAATTCCGCAGGTCTTGGCAACGGACAACGGGTCACAGTTTTGTTTCATAGAAACGATCTGCGACCTGCCAAAGGACTGATCACTTGCAAGCTAAACAGCACAATGGTATAAATCACTGACCTGTACGATGCCTCGATTCATCGAAAACACACTGATCAAATTCAGTTCTGAAACACTGAAAACGAAGCAGTGGAAAAAGAGGAATGTCCTGTACCAGAAGAGTTTGATGCGCCGAGAAGGTCAGCACGAATTGTAAACATGAATACTGAGGCTTCCCAGGGGGGGGGGAAGGTTGTGGTGAAAATCTATTCGATTTGCCGCTTATCTAAACCCCGCCACATAGATCTAAAAAGAGACCAATCCAAATGTCGCGTTAAAGATACCACATCAGGATCGGACAAACAGTCTCAATGTTACGCCTTCCGTTATTAGCTAATTTCTTTGTTCTGTATTGCACCAACCAGCTCACAGTTTGACTTTGCAGGTGCAATATGATCTACCAATAACAAATTGTGATTTCTTTATTACTGTTATACATCTATAAATGCGGCTTCTAGTCACACAAATAATAACTGTTTACTACAACCAGTACGACGTCTTCTTATTACTTGCGTGGGAGTTATCAATTCGAGTACGATTTCTAGGGCTAACAGAAGTCTCTAATTCCTGGTGTTACACTGTTCCGTTGAATAAAGTGGGTAGGTGTCGCCTGTTTGATTGGGATCCACGCGACCATTCAAATCCAGAATATTCCACGTCACCGTTGAAGGAGCGGTGGCCCGAGTACCCTTTGGTCAAGTTCAAGGGCGTTGAGATAATGGTTATGACCACTTGAAGAAACAGGAAGAATATGAATAAGCCAGCGCGGATAAATTTAGAGTTCCTGGTGAACTTAGTAACTCTGCAGTCAAGTGCTTCTTCAGTTCAACTTGTTTTCTTCCTTCCCATCCCACTCGAAGAGTTCCAGTGTAGGACACAACTTTGAGGTTAGGCTAATCTAACCGAACTTTAAATTGATCAGGACTTTTTAACTCAAAGATGTTCCCATCATCAAAAGCGGTCCACTTCATTCTGATGCTATAGACAGCGGTCCTACGCATAGTCTGGGTTACCATAATCAAGTGATCGGGGTTGTATTTTTTAAATTTATGCGGCTATGTTCCGTTAAAAATGTGTCCAGACGATTTTGTGGAACGAAACAGTGCTGTGACAACTGTCTGGCGCTTGTTTTGAGATGTTGCATGGTACTCTGTCAAACTTCGAAAACCTGTTGTTACCTAGTAATCCACCATTCAGTCAATCCTCTAGCCGTTACTGGTGCCCTGGATTAACAATCGATGCGATTGTAACTCATATGTTTCGCCGCCTATTATATTGGACCTCTGCAAGCAAACTATCCAATTCTGTCCACTCCTCTTGTTTACTGATGAGTATTAGGGGATTTTGATTGAACATCATTCACAACTGGTCACAGCTGTCGCATTCTCATAGACTTTTCAGTCGGCCTCTTTCCAAAAGAAGCGCTAGACTGGAGTTTCGCTCTCATTAGAGCTTGCCAGTAGTGCATATCCTTGCCTAGAACTCCAGCCACGCTTTTCATGAAGCAACTGTGTTTACCACTGCGCCAATGACCTTACATTAGGCACGACCGAATTATCATATGTGAACACTCAACCGCTTTCGCTTGTGGATTTCTCACAAGCTCTTGAATTTCACTGGCCAACTCAGGACGTTAATATGATCGAGTTTTCACAGTACGCTGTTTGAGTCTCTAACTGAATGCAACATAGTCGGAGACACAACTGATTCACCCCCAGGCAAAGCCTAGCTCACTAGTTGCCTGTATCACACTATGGCCAATCAACTCGTGGGTCGGTCGTTTGGAGTGTTTCCCGTGATGTTCGACTCATTGATGCATCGTCTTCTCGACTTACCTACTCAACGTCGTCCACTACATCCCATGAGAGAATACAACGTCATAGGGTAACAAGCGATCTCTTAAAGCTTTCTTCGACTACTGGATGGGGAGGATAATGTAAGCTGAGTCTATTCTCCAAACCGAAGGTGTGAGTATTCCAACACTCAGCGGAATACCTTAACGCGGTGGTAAGACACGTCCAAAAGCCCAGAGCGATCGGCTCGCAGACAACACGGGCGACCGAACAAGCCATCGCTCAACGAGAGCGGACCAACGGACGAGGAATGCCAGACAGTAAACCGTCGACAGAAGGCGCCGGTCACACAAACCGGACAGAAGTGCACACGACGTGTGAGCGTAAACCACGGGTGTGTTGTTGACCGGAATCCCGATTCATAACCGCACGCGCATGGCATGGCAACCAGCGGGTTAGACAATAAAGATTGTGCCTCATTGGAAGTCTTTTCGCCACAATATCAGCCACCCCCTAGTCTGAATCATTGTCTCCAAGAGCATTCATTGAAACTGTAAAGCCAAAAGAGTCGCCAGAAATCCAATCCATATTTGTTCAATGTTAGGGAATATCCACTCTGGAACAGCTCGCCCATCATCAGCAGGCAAAAACTTAACGCACATACGTGTTACTGTTTTGAACCCCTAGTATATGAGGCTATCTGGACAACGTTAGGATGATTCGACGCCTTAAGTACCAATGCTATCAAGCCATACAGCCTGCTGCAATGTGTTCGTTTCAAGCTTGTCCATCGCTGTACGCGTTGTATTATTCTTTTTAACTTCGATGCGCTTTATTGGGATTCATATTTTTCGCGTTTCTCCACTTCTGAAATCAACATCTTTACATGTATCTCTTCTTCTGCTCAGTGTTCCTTTAATATTCCACTAAACATAGAAACGGGTAAAAATGGACAATATGAGCTTCTTCTAACTCATAGAACTCCAACGAATTCAATGGTTCTAATACACCAATCGAGTGCACTACTGACAAACAGTGCTCGGTGTAGCAGACGTGTACATGGTATCCTCACTGAAAAGACTCGTCTATTCATGAAATCCTAACCATTAAATTCAGGCTCATTTGCCACTGTTGCGACGTTAAAAATCGAGTTGTCTATTCATATCCATGATGTTAATAGTTTATTTCGTGATGTTATAGCCAGTGGGCTAAATTCGCTCACGAGTCATAGTCGTCGACATAATTCATAAGGACTGAAGAAACTCGTGTCATCAGCATAATGGCAGTTGTTAAATAGCCTGCAATCCATTTATTTTGATTTGTCAACGTAATGAATTTGTTTCCAATTCTCACCAAATCAGGACGAAGCAAAAGTAAACAGAAAGTTTAGGAAGATCAGCCTAAATGCTTCTGTTTAGATCATGTGAGAAACGTGGTAATCCAACAGTCTAGTTCTAACTGACATTGTTGTCATTCCGAATTTCCATATCGGACATAAATTGGTTTCATAAAACAGCGGTACTGTTTATAAACTCACGTACATCCTGGTTTTCATTGTTTTTTGTGTCAAGTCTCATTCAAGCTGATTGAATTTCGTCTCCCTTCTTACCAGATCTCCTCCGGTTTGGGTGCGTCCCGTGAAGATGTGGTGTTGGAATTAATCGATAATCTGCAGAAACAAATCCCCGAAGATATTGACTATGATGGCACGGTGAAAATATTTGCAAACGATCCTTCTCCGTTGGTGGTGGTTTTGTTGCAAGAAATTCAGCGTTACAACGCCCTGCTGAATCGGATGCGCAGAGATCTGAACGATCTTAACAAGGGTATTCAAGGTTTGGTTGTTATGTCCTCGGAGTTAGAAAAAGTATTTATGGCTATTTTTGACGGTCATGTCCCGGAACATTGGGGGAAAGTGAGTTTACACATCAGTTGTTTTATTGTAATAAAAAATATTCAACCGTAATTATATAAATACACTTAAGACAATGTCACTAGTTGCCGCACTTTCAACAACCGTCATGACCTGTTGTCTGGAAAGATCTGTGGGTCTAGAACCAGTCCATCAAAGTGATAGGCACGAAGCATTCTTTCGTTATGTTTACCTGATGCGTCCACACAAAAATGAATCTGATTTTGTAGACCGAAGAATTCAAAACATTCTTCCATGTATATCAGCCTTTGTGATTATTAGAAAAACTGGAGAACGGAAACCCCCCCTTGTCATTTCGGACAAAGGTGTATTTCTAAGCCACAATAATTACTCCACCCACTACTCCGTATCTGATTGTTGCAGAGTTAGGTGCAATTCGGAATCTAACTCTCCTTTATCTGAACAACCACATTTCGACTTAACATACCATCAAGGTGGTCACAAAATAATCAAGCATTTTTCAACGTTTGATAATATTGGTGAGTTTACTAAGTGATTTCCAGTAAGGCTTTGTTACACTGGCGCAATCTAGTACGTGCATAAATGTTGGGCTGTAACAGCCATGTATTTGAAGCCTAAGGCAGCTGTCGAGTTTATCTTCACATAACTGTGTTCATTCTCAAAGATGATTCCTGGTTGTAATACACGACGTTTTGTTGGCATGAATTGACCTGGGTGACTTGGAACATACGAAAATCTCGTCGGATTATGGGAGACTAGTCATGAGTCCCCTACCCCATGAATACGAAAACGAGTTCAACAGCTATTGTCGCTTGCGTTTATCCCATAAATTTTTAATCCACTATGACATATCAGCTCTGCAAACACCATCGACAGATTACATTACATCTTTTGTGGGGTTTCAATTCATGGTTTTCGGAATGAGTTGAAACTAATAGAACTTAGAAGCTGCCGATGCGAGCTCTGACAGTGTTATCCATGCCGAGTCAAGCCAAACACGAACACTGTAGTACAGTTTTGTAATTAATAAGACCAAGAACTATTGTAGCTGCCTCTAATTCGTAATCATGTTCTGTAGAATATAGTCATTAAAAAATTCAATGGTTGTATAAAGGCAAGGGAGTTCAGGCTACGAAATATTCCCCCAGACAGTAAACAACGTTGACGACAAAATAAATGTCCCAAAAATCACACTACTGATAAACGGTGTAGCCGTTTTGTTCTTCTTTTTGTGGAACAAAGTCCCGAATTCGGCGCGATAATTAGTGGATAAATCCGCTGTAAACGAAACAAAAGCAATGTTACTATTATGATCAACCAGTTCTGTGTCGTTAAGTGAGAGTACCATTTTGGTCAGTTCTCTTTAAAAGTTTTATAGTTAGAAAATCGGATAATCACTTAGTGAAAAGCATACGTACTCGACGTGTTAGTTCGATTGACGATTTACTTCAACTGAGACGGCAGTGGGGAGTGAACTAGTCTTACGCGCGGTATTTGGAACGTTCAGCGGGTATTGTGGAGATGGAGCAAGGTTATAGTAAGGGATGAAAGTCGGATGCGATTCGAATTGAACGGAATAGGGAATGGAATGAGCACAGTAGTTTTTTTATATTGGACCGGTGTTCAGTAGATTAGTCACTTCATGAAAGGTAAAGTGTCTGAGCAGATTACCTTAGTACGTATGCACCCGTTTCAACAGCAAGATAGTGCTTTATGATTTCATTAGTTCAGTATGAGGCTGCATTCAATTTGTCAATCGCTACGTAAAGACTAACTGCAGTAGATGTTCCATGGACTGATGGCCGAATGAAGTATCACGCTGGTCACGCACATACATACACTACTCATTAATAACACACTTTCAATGCTCAGCAATGACGCTGGTGTATTCCCCAGTGAGTTGTTTCAGAAATCTTGTCTGGACAGTCTTTCCTCTGGATTCTGTATGAAACGACGTATCTGTGGATAACTCGGTCCGATTGTGAAATTTTTGAGCTCATGATGTGGCTTCATAGTTCAGCTGGTATGACACTTACCACACCTGTGCGTGTCATTTCTGTCGCTTATTCGACTTCAGCCGATGCTCAGGATTATGGTAACTAGGTCTCTTCTGAATTCGATGACTCAGCCTTTAGTTGTTTTCTGAAGTAAATTTTGTTTCTCACGACAAGAAAGCCTCCGGCACAATATGTATGAAATATTTCATCTTTTTATTCACCGTCTTTTCTTACCACTTTTCTCTTCCTCTTCGTATTCGCCTAGACCTATAGTTCATTGAAGCCGCTTGGTTCGTGGGCTCGTGACATGTCTGCTCGTGTTGAAATGTTTGCCTCTTGGGCCCGTACTGCACACCCACCCAAAGCATTCTGGATCGGGGCATTCACATTCCCTACTGGATTTCTTACTGCGGTTCTACAAACGGCTGCCCGACAGAATAATATATCCGTAGACAGCTTGAGCTGGGAGTTCACCACGATGTCCACGTCGGATATCAACTTGCTGCCCAACCCCAAAGATGGTGTGTATATCAGCAATTTGTATCTACAAGGTGCCGGTTGGGATAAGAAATCCGGTTGCTTGATCGAAGCAACTCCGATGCAGTTGGTCTGTCCAATGCCCGGAGTACACTTTAAACCTGTGGAGAACAAGAAGAAGTCACTCAAAAGTAAGTATCAGTCGTCTCAGGAGAAACCTAACACGACGATCAGCTAATCGATTACTGAGAACCGTGCATTAGAATGGATTCGATTGTAACAAGTTGAAGGTTGGTTATACCGAATCAGGCGGTGCTTGATCGGTCGAAGGGTGTAGGTTAAAAGTCGTGACAATAAAGGGTACTAGCGATGAGCACTAGTGAGAGTGGAACTAGACTCGTGTTCCTTCCAGAAAGTTTGAAAGGTCTATTTGAATGTGACACTCACGATCAAATGTAGATGGTATTCGCTTTAGGTAGATCAATTCTTCGAGTTTTCATCATTAATGGAAAATGAACTGGATGCTAGTTTTTTCCGAGCTACCATGATACTGTAATTCTGATTGATCTGTGTTTGCTTTCAACGTATAGTACCAGGTGAACAGGATGGGCATTTGCGCATGTGGTTACTGTTCTTCGGTCATAGGTAAGCGATTTCTTATCAGTATTAATAGTATAAAAAGAGATCAAAATAGAGCCCATGACGCTCCACATCAGTAGCTGAGTTTGTGTTACACATCATACTGATGTTTCCCCTTCGAAGTCACACTAACGATATAGTATGAAGCATTCAGATGGCTGGAAAGTTCGGGATCCACACACAACCTTCCCAGGTTTGCATTATGGGAAGTCTATTTACTCAAGAAGCAAAACAAATGATACTTCCGACTTCCATCATGTCACCGTTCTTTGCCAAACGTTTTGGCCTGTTGTATTAAGTAGCCGCACAAATCTTTTTGCTGCACGTTACAGGAACGTAGTTTGGTTCACTATGTTGTCGTCCGCATATACACAATTGTTCCAGAGTAGCATTCTAAGTGGTAATCAACGGTGTCTTTCTCTGACGAGCTTTTGAATATTATTGAAACCTCGTTTAGTGTAACCTTCAATGTTGCATAATGACACCACGTGATAAATTTGTTAAAAATATAACCCTTAAAAATAAAAAAAAATTAATGTTTGTGTCACAGTATAAACAACAGATTTTATCATTGTTATTCGTTTCTAATCAATGAGTATTTATTATAAATGCGTTTCTGAAGTGAATACAAAGTCATTCCCATTAGTTCTTCCAAGAATGTGCGCGTGCAAAATGTGTGAAATTTCTGAAAGTGTAATTGTCGGTCGTATGGACTAGTGAATCGGATATTGAAATAAGGCGAA
Source organism: Paragonimus skrjabini miyazakii (assembly GCA_014338405.1). Classification (NCBI taxonomy): domain Eukaryota; kingdom Metazoa; phylum Platyhelminthes; class Trematoda; order Plagiorchiida; family Troglotrematidae; genus Paragonimus; species Paragonimus skrjabini miyazakii. Next base: position 183,739 of record JTDE01000845.1, read on the forward strand.
CTGATAGGACCTAGATGGTATAGGGTTTCTAGTCTTGAGCCACTCGAACTAATCGTTTAAATTTGTATTACATCTTTTATCACGGATAACACGTGTTGCACAGATAACCACGTTTCAATAATTGGTTCGGTCGTATGCAGTTGGCCTCTTCTTTGTATATGGTTACTATATACGGTCTCAGTTTAACATCGACCTAATTGGTTTGTTGTAGTAGCCAATGGGTTCGGCTACTTACAGGAAAGTAAATATTTTGACTGAATGGAGAACAACACAACATAGCAAGTCAATTATATTGCATGTTTCGGCCCCCTCTATTGGCCCTCGCCAGTAATGTCGTTAAAACAGCACGTTGAGTGAAACCTGTGTTCTCTATCCTATAAAGAGTCCCAATTACGGACTGTTGATTGGAATTACCTTAATTGTTATTGTAT
>JTDE01000846.1:1638-12144 GCA_014338405.1 Paragonimus skrjabini miyazakii
TTGATGGTTCGTTCATGGATGGTCAGTAGCCTATGTGATCACGGCATGATGACATTTCGGTGGCACTTTGTTGTCGTTTGCGGACGTGCTACCTGGTTATGTTGCACAGTTGATGTTATTGCAGTTATGGTTAATTGAGCTGACTTCCGTAATCTACTCTGTCTCTGTCTGGGCTAACGGCTGTTGTCTGTCACCCTGACGTCTCCTTTTTGGTCTTGTTGCAGATATAATTATTTCGATCAGAAAAGCCTTTGGTTAGTGCATTATATAACTTAGACAATCCAGCTTTGTCGCGCTCGCGTTGAAACTACTTATCATTAATGAGGAACATGACTGCGACAACATACCTGCACACTTACCGTAGAAGCCTGCTGCGGATATCATGCAGGGTGCAATATTGACCGATACCTAATACGACAGCAGTAAAGATTTAATATTAGAGTGATTTAAAAAATTGAGCTTTTTCCAGTGTAAGTTCCATCTGGCAACTTCCCCCACACCAGAATTGTCCTGCCTGTCGAAGATATCTGCACAAGGTGCTTGTGGCTGTTTTGCAGTACGGGTTGACAAACTCAGCAACACGTTGAAAAGAATATTTTGTCCTCTAAGCCTCATTGAAAAAATCCCGATTTCTTGAATGTATTCAGATAAAGTAGTACGCGTTAGCTATCTTAATTCTGAGACCTTCGACACTGCCTGCCACTATCTTTTTGTATCCAGGTTGTTGCCTCATGATTTAACTCTAGGCTTTTTGTTTGTGGATCAAATGTTTCTCCAGTAGAGCCGCGGATTCCTGACTCTGTGTCCAGTGTAGACTGGTCTGACTTGCCGTGGGTTTAGTGAGCCGACGTAATGTAAGACCAGGAAGTGACATGGACACAGTAAACACTGGAATGACGCTTCTCTGGTTATCACATAGACTTCGGGCCCATTTCTTTAAAACACATCACCGTTAGTAGACGTCCACCGAGAGATACCCCTTAAGTTTCAGAAACCGTCTGAAGGGGTTTTGTCAGTCTTGATGTCGACTTCTCCGCACCATCCTTGGAAAGAAAAGGAGAGAGGAAATTTGACTTAAAGTCCTTGTTATACTTCAATGATTCATACTATATGGCGACATTTATTTCCCACGGAAGGTTGTCTGAAGGATGATGGCTGTCCACCCGCGCCCCGTCCATATGGTGCGGCTTAGGCTAGTTGAACTACTCAAAAGGTTCAGCTCACTTGTCAAGTCGGCTCGACGGTATCGTGATGAGGGAAGCATACTTTGCAAGTACGGTTTCACTTACACCGATTCGGCGGCCAGCACAACTGCAAGTTGGAAAAAAGTGCTTTCTACTTTTCCTAGATACAGAGGCACGCTTCATTTTTATTGTTCGACTAACTAATGCTCACGCTCTTTGTACAAATACTTAGTCAGCTTTCCGTTGAGTTATCAACGACCGTCCTTACTTGGGGTCTGGTGAAATCAGGATACACCTGTTCATAAGGTTAATCGACGTAGCAAGAATACATTTTCTCAGATGGTTTCAGTCGACTTGACGGCAGATTCTTTACGACACTCAGTGTACGCAAACGTTTTTTTTGTTTACCAGAATGGAAATCCATCTTGATCTGACTATTATAACTAACCCGCAAGTGTTTTCTGTTAACCAGCGATCGTTATTGGGTGAGTTGGACCACACAGTTAAGCTTTTTCTTATTGTTTATTTCAGAACCCGTCATCAGCTGTTGACTCGTTATTCGGATTGTAAACCGAAGCAACGACTGTCTTCTTGAATGCTTTGATAGTCTAATGGTAATGCTTTTCACACCAGACGCTTAGTTTTTTCGTCTCGATATGTTTTTCCACCGTGACCAGTTGACTAGTTATTGGAACTTCTGTTTCCACGTCTGTTGCCTCTGGGAAACACTTTACGTATATGTTGACAGATCCTCATCTCCAGAAACTGTTTCAAATAAAAGTACGTGTACAGTAAGCAGTGATCTGTGCAGTGGTTAATCCTCATCTAACAACTCCTTCCCTATTGATGGCACAGTTGTGTATGTTGAAATGATACAGCTCAAATCTGGCAGAGCAGGATGGCCGGATGAATTGTCGCCAGTTGTGCTCAGAGAGTACACTGAAATTTAGACTACGTTTACAGGACGCATCACGAGAAAACTGGTGACTGTTGGAGATCCGAAGGACATACCGCAGAGCTAGTTTTATAGTTGCGGCATGTTATGCACGTGTATCTTTACTTTCGTGTGCATTATTCTTCGCGTTCTCTACTTTGAATTACAGCTATATGGCTTGTTTACACGTTGAATAAAGCCTGCCGTTTTGGCAACTCGTATTCTCTCTCAGTAACAGTCTATTGAACGTACGTTTCGATTCACCACAATTTATTCAACTTGTAAAATGGCTGATCGTATCTTGCGTCCTGATCGTTTCGACGCCGACTCTCACTCGCCTACCGCAACTGATCACTGGCGAAAGACATTCGAGAACTTCCTTCCTGCTGCAAAATCGCTTGAAATAGATACATTGTCTACTCTCGGTAATTGTCAGTTCATTTGTATACAAACACATCGCAGAATGTGACTCTTACAAAACAGCCATGTGTACACTCCAGAATCTCTACATTCAACTAAATAATACTGTTTTTGCTCGACATGCCCTATCTACTGCTAAGCAAGAGAACGGGCAAAGCCTGAGTGAATCCCTTCAGAAACTCAAAACTTTGGCTTCGGACTGTGATTTCCAAGCAATCTCTGCTGAATTATATCGTGAAGAATTTATTAGTGATTGGTTCATTCGTGGTTTAAACTCTCATTCTATTCGTCAGCGACTAGTGGAATATAAATCCTTGGACCTTACTTCACCCTTCGATTTAGCTAGATAATTGGAGCTAGCCCAACAACAATCATTCTCTTACAACCAACAACTCTCTTGCACCATGTCCCCACAAGCTACTGAGTACCCTCAAACGCTCGTCCCAAAGGCATATGCCATCGAATGTACGGCGGCCACAGGCAACTTTCCAAAACAGAATGGCTCTTTGTGCTTTTTCTGTGTATTACTTCGACAACCGCAAAGGCACTGTCCAGCTCGTGATGCTGTCTGCAAACGCTGTGAAAAGAAAAGGTACTACGAATGGGTTTGTGAGTCTTCTAAGACTGTACATTCTGCTGCAGTATCGGAATCCGTATTATCGTCTGCCACAGTTGCAGCGGCTCCAGCGTGTTTGTCAAATGCTGTCGTTGAGATTTACGTGAACGGTATTCGGTTACAGGCTCTCGTTGATACAGGTAGTTCGGAAAGCTACATATCTTATTCTGTTGTTCGGGTGCATAAATGGAAAATCCATTCTTCCTGTCAAAAGATGACTATGACATCTACCAGTTTATCCAGTTTCACACTCGGTCATTGTTTCGTTTCCATTCGTTTCAAACAAATGTCATATAACTTTTCCAAGTTGTCACTTCTCAACAACTTGTGTACTGATGCATTACTAGGACGTGACTCTCAAAAGATATACATGCATCGGAGTACCTTACTCTGGCTCTGAGCCATCGTTTTGGCTTTGCAACATGCTTGCTGTTTCCGTTACTCCGCTGTTTCAGTTTCATCATCTGTCGCCTGACTGTCAGCCAGTGGTCCCCAAATCCAGACGCTGTTGTTTATCCGATGAACTCTTTATCAAGTCTGAAACTGAAAAACTGTTGAACGCCGGGATTATTGAACCTTCTGTCTCACCGTGGAGAGCCCAAGTCTTGGCGACGTCTAACGTCGAATGGTAGTGGGCTACAGCCAGACAATCAATCGGTTCACTTACCTAGACGCCAACCCCTTACCCCGGATAGACGATCTCACTGGGAAAATTTCTCATTATGAGGCATTCAGTACTCTTGACCTCCAGAGTGTGTACCATCAGATCCCATCAAGACGGAAGAGAAGATCTACACTACTTTCGAAGCAGCTGGACGTCTCTATCAATTCACTCGTATTCCCTTCGGCGTCGCCAATGGTGTGGCAGCGTTCCAGCGTACTATCGATAATAGTACCCAACGAGAGAAATTATCTGGGATCTTCGCCTTCTTGGACAATCTGACTATCTGCGGCAGTTCGAACGAAGATCATGATCGTAATCTCAAACAATTCTTCAACACCACTCGCAAGTACGGAATCACTATCAACGAACAAAAAAGTGTTATGCGGACGCGTAACATCAAATTGTTGGGTTATGAACTCTCAAAGGGTGTCATTAAACCGGATCCGGAACATCTCCGACCATTGAAAGAGCTACCAGCCCCGTCAAATCTCAAAGCACAAGAGAAAGTCATTGGTATGTTTGCCTATTACTCTCAATGGATCTCACATTTTTCAGACAAAATCAGTGTTCTCGTCAGAAATAAGATCTTTCCTCTTCTGAAGAGGCTCTGATTTCGTTTATCAATCTTAAGAAAGAGATTCAAGACTCAATGATCGTTACTGATGAACCGGGAATGCCACTGACAGTTGAAACTGATGCGTCAGATATCGCCATCGCCGCAACCTCAAATCAGAATGGACGACCAGTTGCATTCTTCTCCAGAACTTTAACAGCATCCGAATGTAAGCATTCTACTATTGAGAAAGAAGCCTACGCTATTGTGGAAAGCCTAAAAAAGTGACGGCATTTTCTTCTGGGTCACCATTTTACACTCATCACAAATCAGCGCTCCATATCCTTTATGTTCGATGAAAAACAGACAGGGAAAATCAAGAACGAGAACATACGGCGTTGGTGACCTGAACTTTTCAACTTTCAGTATGATATTCTTCACCTTCCTGACTCTGATATTCTTGTGGCTGATGCTCTGTCGCGCAACTTCAACTGCTTTATTTATCATGCTGTCGATCTAAAAACACTTCATGAATCATTGTATCACCCTGGATGTACCCGTATGTTCCATCTAGTCCGTGTACGCAATCTACCGTTCAGCCTCGAGGATGTCAAACGAATCACTACTCAATGCAAAGTTTGTGCTGAAACCAAACCCCGTTTTTTACTCCGCCACACACAACTCTGATAAAAGCAACCCAACCATTCGAGAGACTAAGCATTGCTTTTAAACGACCCATTCCTTTCATCTTTAAAGAAAAAGTTCTTCTTGACAATTGTCGATACATTTTTCCACTTCCCTTTTTCATATCCGTGTGCCGATACTTCTTCCTCTACAGTGATCAATTGCCTCACCACTTCGTTTTCCATTTTTGGCTTGCCCTCATTCATTCATTCTGATCATGATCCTCCTTTCATTTCGAAAGAATTACCTTCGTTCCTCCACGATAAGGGTATTGCAACCAGTCGTACCACAGCCTATAACCCACAGTCAAACGGGCAAGTTGAACGTCTAGAAGGCACCATATGGAAAACTATACTACTGGCGCTCAAAACGAAAAGCCGTGGTGTTGAACACCGGAAAACTGTGCTGCCAGATGCGATTCATTCTATACGTTCCTTACTTTGCAGTGCAACCAATTGTACTCCACACGAACGAATGTTCCATCATAACCGTAGAGCTTCTACGGGTCTCTCTTTACTAAGTTGGTTGATGAACTCCGACAAAGTCCTCCTCCGTAAACAAAACCGGACGTCGAGGTATGATCCGTACGTGGAGGAAGTTGAGTTGATAGACTGCAATCCGACATATGCTCGCGTCCGCCATCTCGATGGCCGTGAGGACACAGTGTCCTTACGCAATCTGGCACCGGCTGCAGAAGACACTGTAATGACCGACGAAGTAGAATTAAAGAAGAACAATGGGGCGCCCGATTCAAACTCAATGGTTCCTCCGGTATCAACGTTTGAGGAAAATCTTGACACTGTTTCCAACAGTCATGACGTCTACGAAAATCTTCTGAGCCAGCAACAGAGAATGAGACTCTACGTTCTGAGGAATCGAGAGGTATACTCCCTATATCACATTACTCATAGTTGGTGCTCCATGGCCCACGAAAGTCTTGCCGAATTTACTTCCAGAGGGGGTGAATGTTATGCACTTGTATCTTTACTTTCATCTGCATTATTCATCGCGTTCTCTACTTTGCATTACAGCTGTATGGCTTGTTTTCAAGTTGAATAAAGCCTATCGTTTTGGCAACTCGTGTTCTCTCTCAGTAACAGTCTGTTGAACGTACGTTTCGATTCACCACACGGCTCTGCTGTCTTCCGTATCAGGAAGAAAGGGGTTAGAAAAGGTACCCACAAACAAAGAGCACTCCGATCGCCCAACGGTTGCCCATGACCGCCGGCGTATTATCCAATACGGTCGAAAAACATTTGGTATTTCCCAAAAGCCTGATGTAGCTTCGAGTAAATCTACTGCGCGCAGCAGTGCTCAGAATGAGACATCATTGTCTTATTCACTCTACCCTCGGGATAGGCAAGCCCCTCACTGCCAAGTGAGTCAGACTCTTGAGTCATCGGCTCCGGGTGGGGTCCTCCAAGAAAACCCTGTATTCTGTTGTATCGCAGGTCAGACTTTTGAGTCAGAGACTCGGGGTGGAGTCCCTCAAGTCAACCCCCTTCCGCGGCGTAAACGACCGGGAAGTATCAGAAGTTATAGTTCGCCAGACAGTGACATTATTCACCCAACACAGCTTCGTCCTGCTGTTTCATATCCCATGTCTTCTACCTTCCATGTGCCTTCGGGCGATAATTGTTTCCTGAGGCCAAGACAACTGGTAAACATTGGCGCCTTCAATGTCCGCACTCTCCGACAAGTCGATCAGCTTGCTGCTCTGGCAAGTACTTTCTCAAGTCTGGAACTTGATTTGTGCTGTGTGTGGGAGACACGAGTCCACGATTCTAACACGGTTATCCATTTGAGCTCACCTCTAGATAACTGTCGATCCAAGCGCTTCCCTCTAAGAGTTTCTGGTAATGCCGAGGCTGAATCTCGCGGTCAAGCTGGAGTGGGAATCGCACTGAGTTCCAGAGCAGAGCAGTGCTTGCTCGATTGGATCCCAGTGAACAGTCGCTTGTGAGCTGTCAGACTCAACTGGTCGGTTAAAGTGTCGACGCAAATCAGAAAAGCATTATGTATTCATCATATCGGCGTACGCTCCGACGGACAGCTGTTCGGATACTATCAAAGGTCCGTTCTATGACGCTCACGTTGACCTTCTGAGGGAAACTAAACACTCAGACATCATCTTGCTAGCGGGCGATTTTAATGCTCAGCTTGGTAGTCTTTCTTCAGATGAGATATGGCTAGGAGGAGTGTTTGGTTTCCGGGCACAACGCATTGACAGTGGCGAAAGATTACTACAACTTTGCGCATCCCACGGTCTGTAAATTTCGAGCACCGCATTCCAACACAGGAAAAAGCACTGTGTTACTTGGAGACCTCCGCGTGTTTCTCAACCGTATACACAGTTGGATCATATGGCAGTTGGTCACAGGTGGCGCCGCTCTGTTAAGGACTGTCGTGCCTTCTGGAGCAATCACCTGGACTCGGACCATGCCGTTGTGCGTGCCCGTTTTGTTTTTTCATTTGCCCGGAGAATCTACGCACGTAAATGCAAGGTGCTCAACTGGCATTCGAGCGATGAGGATGTAAAGAACGCTTACCAAAAGGCGCTGTTAAACAAGTTGCCCAGTTCGCGTCAGATGAAAAATCCTGTTAGGGCGCCCACCTTGTTACGGTCCCAAAACGCCCCCGTCGTGAGAAAAAAACGATTGACTCAGTCTTACATAGCGGAACTGTTCAAATCGGTTGAGACTTTTTATACCGTTATGCACATTTACGATCCTAACTTTTTTCCCCGGCAACTGTTCTCTTTGAGATCTTGGGAATGTGTGGTCATAACGCGCCCTATAAATACTTTGTGCTTGTCGCCTTAGCCGCACACGTTTTAGGGTGGAACAAAGCTCTTTCTGTGTACGCGTTTTTTGGCTTGTCTTTGGAGCGAATACGGGGACAGTCGCAGTGCTGTTCGGGATCGAGATTTTCGTGTTAATTATTACCGAGATAAGAATCCGATTTTATCAGGCGCACCACTATACAGAGATCGGACAAGCCTATCGTTTGGGAGAGTTTACAACAAATCCTAACGAATAAATCGCCGAAGCTATGAAAATATGCTGTAAAGAGATGTATTCCGAAGGAGCTGTTCATTTACGAAAGAATTGGATTTCCGTCAGGTCGATAAACCTCATGAACAAGCGTCGCTCGATCCCATCTGTTTGTGAATATGATGACGACCGTCCAGAACTTAAACGCAAGTTGACTAAAAGCTTGCGCAAAGACCGTGAGCAATACTTGGTCGAACAATCGAAAGAGATGGAAAAAGCCTTTTTATCTGGAATATCAGAAAGCCTTTGACTCTGATCCGTGGTTGTACTGGCCGTCGAGTCGGTGTAAGTGTGTGAGAAAGATGGTTTACTTATTACCAGTCAATCGCGCCGACTCGACAAGTGGGCTGAACATTTTGAAGAGCAGTTCAGCTGGCCTCAACCAGATCATGTGGACAACGGGACCCGATTGGTCAGTTATTGCATTCCAAACGGTCCTCCGTCGGAAGCAGAAGTGGTCCTGGAGCTTAAGTTATTAAAGCGTAATAAGGCTGCTGGTCCAGACTTCTCTCCTTCTCTTTTCAAGGATGGTGGAGAGAGGTTGTTGTCAGAACTGACAAAACTCCTCCAGACGATCTAGGAGACTGAAGAGGTACCTCGTGATTGGTGCCTATCAACAGTCATTCCCGTTTTCAGAAAGGGGGCCCGAAGTCAATGTGACAACCACAGGGGCATCAGTTTGGTGTATGTTGCGTCCAAGTTACTCACTGGCCTCATTTTACGTCAGCCCACTAGGCCCAGAGAAAGCCAGATACGCGAAGAACAGGCAGAAGTCCGATCCGGTGGAGGGTGTGTTGATCATATTTTTACCTTGTGACGGATCTTGGAACATCGGCACTGTTAAAGACAGCCGACGGTCGTGATCTTTTTGGACCTAAAGGCTGCTTTCGATTCAGTTGCTCTTAACGTTCTGTGGAGCTGTCTTCTCCGCAAGGGAGTATCAGAAATACGTGAATCTGTTGAGATCATTGTATGCCCACTCAGCGAGGATTGCAAAGGCACGCGGTGCGTTTGCCAAACTGCATCATCTGTGGCGTCGAAAAGATGCCCGGTTGTCGCTGAAAGGATGATGATGATGCACTGTTGGCGTGTTCTCCCATTATATCCACTCTCTTCCCTGGATTACAGATATCGGGCGGTCCCTATCTGTTTCTTTGATTGTAGTAATACTTCAAGATGCCCCAATAATGAGATTCTGTCTTGCTTTCTCAAAGACTTGCTTTCAAACATCTCTCGCTTCTGATAACGTCTTCGGCATTTGTTATTCTGAAGTATCCTCTCCCCTCACCCTACAGAATGGTCTTGTCGAATTGGCTGGTAAGTCTGACACGCGCCGTCTATCGTACAATGTGTCCAAGTTTATTGATGTTTTATTTTCCTTCCTCAAATGAACAGCCTACCATCACATTTTTGACACTCATCGTCTAATACAAGTTGGAAGTAAGTTCATTCCTAGATCCCAATCTGTCAAATATATTTGTTACGTTAAGTCACAATTTAGCGTGGTCTGTTCATGTTAGTATGTTTTTTGAATACTAAAGTGAGAAGACTCACCTTTTATGCTTCACGCCCGATGTCATTTACAAGCCCCCGTTGTGTTATTTTTCATTTTGTGATTGCGTGCATGTTCCCCCTTCAGCTGTGTTATTCTTTGACTAGGGTTTTCAAATTTTTTCCAAGTCCGTTATAATTCGTTATCATCTCATTGACTCCGTGGGAGCTCAATATTTTAAAGCAAGTCGCTTGTCTAAAAACTCTTACATTTTGATTGTTCTCTTCATTCTAACCTCTTTGAATGTACATACACTTCTTCATCTAAGTCCTATTTCAAAGCTATACTTCCACATATCCGTAAGTAGATTATTCTGATATACTTTACTTTACATGTTTTTGATAATTCAGACACTTGCAAATAAATTGATCCTAAAGCTGAATGAACAATTTTATCAGATATTCTTTCTGTTAAAGGTGTGGTTGTCTATGTGCTGAATATCTGCCCCCAAGGTGCATACAGCAATTTCTTGACTTGAGTTCCGTCACAACTCTATGGACATTTCGTGAAATACCTCTTCACAGCACTCCTTCGTATATATTACAACGTGTTTCCAGTGTTTCTGTCACAACGAGACTGGACCTTGCTTGCGCATCTCGATGACCTATTGGGCTAAACTGGACGGTGTGGCCACCACACCGATAGAGTCACTCATGCCAGGCAGGTCAATAGGTAGAGGTCTGACAAACCAGTCTCCTGGTCCTCCAGGTTGGGGGTTGGAAGGAGGTTGGCATCTTCTTCCGGAAAACGTACCAGTTCTGGTACACTGCCACACACCCGCTGTCTTACGGTTGTAGCGTCTTGTACAGCATAATTCTCATTGTTTTTCACATTTTTCACCTTCTT